>JBAJNP010002223.1:16103-34099 GCA_036877545.1 Yasuhikotakia modesta
TGTTTTAGTAGACAGTATGCAATCTACAGTGAGACAATGGCTATGTTTAACTATACTAACTATCTGCTTTGTAGTATGTGCACTATTCAGAGCATGCAGCATAAATATTCTAGTGCACTAATGTTGGTTTGCTGTATATAATTCTTTGTTACATACACAAGGGGAATAAACATGTTTTAAGTACAAACCTTTTAGTACTTGCTGTCCAGTATCTACCAGAATCTCTGCCCCAACACTGTGGTCGATTTTCTGGCCGGGTTTATTACGGCCCGCCCCCAGCTTGTGCAGAACTTTGGCCAGTGTCAAGCCATCGACCTCTAAAACGGTTCCTGTCAATAAAAACGATTCACACATGCAAACACTTCCTGTCACTGAGATGATCGGAGAGGTGTTGAGCAACAACTGTTAACGTTGAATATTAACACGGCTGCTGCTAATAATCATTGTGTCTGTCAGTGTTATGTAAAAGTAATTAACATATTTGATTATAAATGAGAGCACTGGAAACAATTACCATCACGCGGCACCTTCATCTCCAACTGACGCGTGGCCGGTGTCATGTGCTGGAAGTAGTCGGTGTCGTCTGTGCACAGAGACCGGGCGACGTCTGGAGATACGCCCTGAGCCACCATCATGGCCTGGAACTTCCTCAGGGCTTCTCCGTTCTTCAGTGTTTCAGAAATCATCTTCTGCCCTTCCTCTGGTGTTTTGGAGTGGCCACTCATCCACAATAAGTACCCACCTAAAACCAGTCAGTGTGCATTTATGCATTCTGTTAAACAGATACTGATTGCCCTGGTAACACTAGTACAGTAGTACTAGTATCTTAAGTATGCAGATGTCCTCAAATCGCTCTTACCTAAAGTTGTGACGAGTTCCTTCAGATCTTCTGGTCCTCGTCCTTTGAGGCACTCGAGGGATTCACATACCTCAACTGTATTTCCCACACACCGGGCCAATAGGATTGCTCATTCGGCTAAGCACCGCCCCTGTTTTTATTCCCAGACTGTTTCCTGTGTTAACCTAACAGCACGTGTTGCAAAAACATGCCTGTTTAGATCTGTTGAGCTTATTGGGTTGTGAATGCTTAAACATGGACACAAATCATTCATGCTAATGTATGACTACAGTGTTTGACTTTTATCTCATCTAACTTTACAAAAACAAACCAACCGGTACATGCTAAAGCTGGTGCACGCTAATGCATTTTACCAGCAACTGGGCGAGTTTCCGTGCACCGTTCAGGTCTTCATAGAAAGCTGCCTTGCCAAACTTCACATCGAGAACAAGTGCGGTCAGACCTTCTGCGCTCTTCTTGGAAATGATGGAACCTCCACAGAAGAGGAACACCATCATGAGAAGTTCTACCTACATCAAACGTGGCATTGAGAAGGTTTATTTTAGCCTCACTGGTGATGAGAGGGAGACTGTCAACGGTTGACGTCACGTCTCTGAGAGCGTAAAGAACGAGGTCTGCTGGCACCAAAGTCTCAGACTGTCCCACAATGCAACAGCCCGTGTCTCGTAGAATCTGCTTTATCTGAACACACAGATTACATTGTAGTAATATAATGGAGGCATTAAATGGTGTGACAGAGTTTACAGTATTGGGCATTTGGAGTCTGTCCTGAATATATACTAGTATACAAATTAGGATTGTATGTGACACGCATTGTACACGCCACCTTTGACTGCTATAGTGTCACATTAACTGGTTTACTGTGTGAGAACCATGTATACCATTACTTACTGTCTGATCATACAGCCTGACCTGATCTACCAGTTTTGCACACGGGTGACATGCATTTATTTCGTTCTGTTAAAAACAGGGCTGTACAATATTACATCTTACATGTGCAATAGTTTCATCTCCAAAACAGGAGCATTTGTTTGTTATAAAGAAACAGGTGGCTTTATCCCCGACCCCACCTGTGGAGTGTTTGTCCACCACGCGCCAGTCCTCTGGCCAGGTGAACGCGTTCCCAGAGCCCCTCATCTCCATCGTCAGCTGCAGGGTCTCCCGTTCCGACATCCCGTTCAGACGAATGGCCATAAGCATTGCCCCTGCATCCACAAGACGCATAAGTTCATGCCTCGCTTAAACGCTCAATTTAAACGCATGTGTTACTATTACAACGCGCCACACGTTCAACCAGCTGTGGGGAACGTTTTCATAACGTTGCTTAAAAGTTCTGTCATAGTTTTGCATTAACATTTTGCATTAACGTTGGCAGAACGCATTTCAACGTTATATACTTAAAACGTTATTAGTTACTTAAGGAAACGTTTGCAGAAATAAACGTTACAGAAAAGTTCCTAACCAAGCAGAAACGTTTATACAATTATTACACAAACTCAACATAACGTTTTGCATCAGTAACGTTTTCGTTTAGTTAAAGGAAACGTTAGATAAACGTTCTTGCTAATGGGCAGTAATGATGAACTTGTCCATTATTGCCCCAGTTGTCACCCGCTGCACAAAATCCCGAATCTCCGCATCACTGAGTTCGGTTCCGTCCCGTTTTCTGCTGGTGTTGTTTCTGAACGACATCTTCAAAACCTAAAAATCACAGTTTACTAGAGATTATAACAAATAAACGAGAAACAAGAAAACTTACTAAAACTTACTTTCTCTTACTAAACAAACACAACAGCGCAAAACTTCAGATCAGATGGATTTTCACTCTCTCTGAATTTAAGGCGTTTAATCCCAACCCCTGAGATATAAGATGTTGTGCTGCAACAATGCCAAGGAACCAAAATTATTTCAGTACAAAAGCCTTTTGTTCAATAGTTCCTTGTTGTTATATAATAGATGTTATTGCATTGATGTCTAGTTGTCACAGGGACAAGTTTACAGTCATGGGTCACGGATCAGTATCCAATGGATTTTATTAATAAAATCTTTCTGCTTGTTGCACATCTTGTGCCGGATATCTGTCACTCAAAGTGAAAGTGACCAAATGTTTTGTCATTTGGTAACGATGTGGCTCTTTAAACCGATCACTGGTTGCAAATCTAGGGTGCAAAGAAACTATTATAGTATCATATTTTTTAAATAGCTGTTGGGTGAACGAGCAACAGGATAAACCACATTAAAAACTCAGATTTGTTGTTTTATTAGTTGTCAAAACTAGTTGTTCTGAAGACTAATGTATTTTTTTTACCTGTCATATTTGGAAACTTTTTTTGGAAACTTGGAAAATTTAATTGACTAGAATTTTCTAACTAGTTTAATGTTTCTTTTCAATAATTGTGTGTAAAATCAATTTACTGTTTAAATGGTTAAAACAACATATATTGAAATAGTTTTTATTTCACAGCATTTCACATTTTAAACAAACATGAGTGACAACTTACCCCATAATGCCTGTCTTTATTTTCCTTTGTGAACAGTGGCCAGTCACATGTAATCTTGTAAGAACAATTGCTTTGTTAATAATCTGTATATGAGCATCGTTACAGAAATTGGCATGTTAGTAAAAAGCATTTTGTCCTGAACAATAGTTTTCATTTGTAGAAATGAAGTCGCCCATCGTTTAAATCATATTGACACTTTAAAACTCTTGATACGTTCACAAACAAACAGAAAAACCATCAGCAAAACCATTTTGTATTCATACGATTCCTCAGCTGTCCTGAAACACGGATGAACAAACTGAGTCGATTCTTTCCCCCTGTGGAGGATGGAGTAAATTTGATTAATCCCCACAGCCGGAGAGATTTCCTTTAATAACAGACAAATCAAATGATATTTTTGTGAACATTTTCTTCTCCTTTTAAAGCAAACATTTCCAAAACTCAATCCTCAAATCACGTCCTTCAACAAACATTACAGAAAGTCAACAACAGGAGAGAGCTTTTAAAAGTACAACACTCTTGCCTCTTACACCAGTGATAAATGATGATGATGATGGAAGTGGAGTCAGTTTATGCAGATGGCTTTTAAACAGTAGCACCCACAGCTTTGTGCAAATTTACCTACTGGAGGAGACAAAAGTGTGAGTTTCTCCTCCGTCGGTTAAACGTGTGGAACGCAGCATCACCTACTTTCCCGTCTTGCCAAACAACAAACAGGTCAAGCAGAATAATCTCTTGTTAAATTATTGTACGTTTTTGGGTGGTTTTAAACAAAGAATTGAAAACCAGAATTTTATGTTCACAGTTCAGACGTTTCAGCTGAAATTATTACATTTTTCAAACCATTTTAGCACTTTGGTTGTACTATAAAGATTTCAGAGACATTGAGGAATAAAAACAACCCAAAAACGTTTTTCAAAATGCAGTAAATATGTTAACTTTAACATGTTAATACTTGTTTTAGATTTAACTGATCGCTGAGGACCAGAGAAACACACTTTACCAGTTAAATGCTTCAGTTGTCTTTGTTAAAAGCCCTTAGGTAGCTTATAAGTTGCTCATATTGTTTAAACTAAACCATAATATTTTAATTCCAAATGAGAAATTTCATAACATAACCAAATAGATCAAAGAAACATCACATCTTCTTAAAGTCACAAATTTATCAGCTTGACCGATGCTTATTTATCAAATACAAAAGATAACAAAAAAATGTTTTCCTACAACTCATAGGGTTTCAAATCCGGCGTTTCAACAAAACTACATTCTACATACAGACTTATTGAGCATTTATTCATAATAGACAAAAGTCAAAGGTCTGTCAGAAATGATAAAGTTTTCAAATAACTGCAGGACAAAAAAAACTTTGAATTATTCCAACGATTATGCCTTTAAAACTCACAAATCACAAAGTTGTACTATGGGGGAAATAAAACAGAGTAACTGTGTTTAATGTCAGGGTATCGTTTGTAAACTGACAAATAAAATGACAAATATATAGAGACCAGATATGACACAATCTCACAGCGCATAAAACAAACATCTCATCTTATTCTCATACATTCTCCTGTTTCAATATATAACTCCATATATATCATATACATATAAAATCGAATGCAGTGAGTGAAAATATCTATTTTTAACAAATTGGAGATGGCGGCAGTATTACCTCAAGGCCACGCTTGTATTGTATTGGGAGAAGTTTTTTGACTCTCCTGGTTTAGGGCAGATTGTCAAATCCTTCTTTCTTGGACGTGTTGCATTTACAGGTTGAGTCGCAGCAAATGCGTCTTGCAATCACCTGTAACATGGCTATCGTTTTACAGTTGCGAGACAGTTGATAAATTCAATTGTGGGCACTTGGAAGAATTGGCATGTTTACAGTTGAGGTTTCCATTCTCCTCCCGTTTGCCCCCAAGTGGAATCCGATTTCTCTCCTGGAAGCAAGAAACCCACACAAACACGACAATGCAGATATCATTCCTCTAAAAATGCTCTATCTGGCTGCAATGTTGTCCTACACTTTAACTGTAAAACACGGCATGTAAAAGTAATGGCTGCTTGCTGGCTATTTCGTTTTGTTATTGTGCAGACAACCATTTAAAAACATGGCCAGTTTACTTGATTCTCTTAGACCTGTGGCTGTAAATAGTAGCTGTTGCGCAGGCTGCGGTTAAAGCATGTTGTTTATAATCTTAGTAGGTGGCAAAATGGTGATGATAATTGTAAGTGTAAAATAAGGGGTGCATGGGTAATATATCGAGTGCTATGCGGTGGCTATGCGCTAAGAGGAGTGTGGGGGTGCAATAATGTGGATAACTAGTTTTAAACTTATTTGTAACAATTTAAACAATTTTCTGATGAACTATTTCCTGCATTTCTGCTCTTCTCAACTGTCTAGCAGCTGTTTCAACGCCCGTTCAATGTTCATTCTGTGTCCCACCCGAGTCACTCCTAACTCAGCCAGATCATCCTTGGTGAGGGCAGGCAGGTGGGCGCCTTCGATCTCGTGCTCTAAAAAACGCGCTCTGTGTTCCCCCAGTCCTACACTCTCTAGCCATTCTCCAACGTCATACTTGCTCCACAGTGCTAGAGGGCGCTGCCTGAACGGTCGCAGGGCCAGAAGAGGAGCTCCCAGTACCGGTGAGGGGCAAGGGGAAGCACAGGGGGAAGGCGATGGAGACCGGCTGCGGGCGCGAGCGCTGGCGCTCCTCATGACGAAGCGCACCTCCTTGGGCTCCTGAGGCAAACTCAGGCTGGAGGACTTTAGGATGGTGTGATGGTGGTGATGGGGGCCAAAGGTACGAACGGGGCCCAGCGGTTCGCTCCGTTCAGGGGTGGCTCCAGGGCTTGGGGTCCTACGGGTCACTGGGTATCGGCTACCGGGTCGGATCGTGAAGGTGGTGCCGTAGCTCCTTTGAGAAATGGTGTGAAGTTCTCCTAAACTGCTGAAGAGTCTATGAGGAAAAAACAGACAGAAAATAATAGTTATGAGAAGATGCAAATCATAAAAAGGATATTTTTCTGCAATTTTTGAAACTGTACTTTTGGGAACTTAGTTAGACTTTAATGTGAGTAAAAGATGCAGATCCAATGCGGTAAGATTTGGTTTTGTTAGGTAAAGTGATGCAGAGAAGATATAATGCAATAAAATGACAGTTAGAGCAGTTAATATAAAACTGGAGTCCTCAGAAGGGTACAGGCTGTGTTTCACAGCAGGTATTTGGTACACATCTTCAAAATAAACCACCTACTAACAAATTCAGCAAAACAAACTAAATGTAGGTTAATGGTGATGTGTCCTTGGGAAACTGAATGTGTTTGACTGCATTAAATGGCCCTTATTTGAAATTTCAACAGTGAATTTTTTTTATCTCAAGACATTATAAAAAGCAATTTCAGAGACCCTCAGAGATGCAGTGAAAAATCCAGTTTCTTTGCTTGGATGCAGAACAAAAGCTAAAATGCCTCAGTTGTGTTCAATCTGTTACTAAACAATGAACGACAGCTGGCTCGAAAGCTAGCCCATCGTAGCATATGCTACTAGATTACCAGCTGCAAGAAAAGGGGTTTAGTGAAAGTTAGTTAGATAAGGAGTTGTTTTTACCCACAGAGCTAAAAACCTACGATTTACTTTCTCCTCCATTCTCCTCACATCTGCAAGGACATACAGACACACACAGTTGCGTTACGTGTGGCAGCTGAACCTTGTGTGACTACAGTGTAAAAAGTGATTGCACTGCTAATAGATACTTAAAGTTTTGCTGTGGATCATGCAGGTGTGTGAATACCATTTTTTGTGTGCTTTAAGTTTATTGGTGCTATTTTTGAGGTAGATCTTTCTTACCTGGCCCCACCCACAGGTGACCTCCTGCCAGGGTCAAGCGGCGCTCCCATTGGTGGCTCCTCCCCCAGTGAATGAGAGTCTTTGCTTAGCAACTCCGCCCCCATAGCAGCAGGCCGACTTTCATCAGCCCCTCCCAGCTGGGCCCGGGGATCTTCTCCCCAGAGTTTGGAGCGTCTTTGGAATAGGTAGCGTGGACGGGTCGGGCCTGTGCTGGGTGGGTGTGGAAGCAGCTCACTGTCCGATGACTGTTTAAGCAGCGGGTCCCTGAGATGGGCGGGGCGACCACGCCCCACCCCACAACGCGGTTTGCTTGCATGGGCGGAGTCTGTGCTCTCTGAAGACAAAGTGGACATGCTGGAGACCGTGGAAACAGTACTGGTGGTCTCCATATGAGGGTCTTCTACACCAGAGTCAGCTGTAGAATCGCTTGCCTTTCCAGAGGAAATCTTGGCAATGGACGGTTTTGAGCCGCTAGGTGAAATGCTTAGAGTGGCTTTGGGTGTTTCTTTAATTAGAAGGCCATTTGCAAAGGGTTGAGGGGGTGGCACGAGGCCTATCTTTCGTAGCTCCTCTCTTGTCTCCTCATCACTTGAGGACAGCAAAGCAGGGGGCAGGGTCACCGTGTAGGGCTCCGCCTCCTCCTCAGAGCTCATTGTCAGACTTCGTGCAGTCAGATTTGAGAGGGTGGGGGCGGGGGAAGGCATGGTGGGTGGGACTGGCGGTGGCGTATGCTCTGTATCCATCAGTGCAGGTTGCACGCTTGGTGAGACTAACGTTTCTTCCAAGCTTCGTCCAGACGCAGGGCTGCCACTAGTCGCTTGGCTAACTGTTTCTGTAATACTCACAGGCTCATCTCTCCACGAGTTTGAAGGGGGGGCTTCAAGAGGAGCGGGGGGTGTCGCTCCACCCTCGGTCTCGGGCCTCTCCACTGCCCTGCCTTGAGTGGGGGAAGGCGTTGGGGAAGGCGTAGGTGTGGGTGTAGTCCGGCCGCTAAGTGCCCGTTCTCTTGCAGCCAACGCAAGCGCTAATGGTGAGGAAGGGTCCAGTGGTCGACCTGTTAGGGGGTGTATGAATGTTGTGCCCCCAGGTGGCGGCCCAGGGGAAAGCATGGGTGCAGGTGGAGGCAATTCAGCTAATTCATCCACTGAGTGGGACTGAGACAGTAACGGGGCTGTTTGTGGTTCTGTTGCACCTCCTTCCACAGACAGGAAAACGCTGGGCCTGCGTCGAGCCCCGGGGGGCGTGATCCTGGCTCGCTCTGAGAGAACTTGCTGTTGGAACTGCTCTGCTCGGCTGCTGTGGGGAATACGCGACCCTCCCAAAGGAGAAGGGTCTCTGCTGGTCTGAGCACCCGCTCCTTCCTCAACCTGTCCTTGCTTGACTAGCGGGCTCTTCCTACGCTGAGGCTTGGTTGGAGTGTAGACAGCACTTAGACGACCTACGTTAGCATATGGGTTCTCCACAGGTGGCCCACGCCTACGACCACGTTCAGGAGGAACAGCTCCAGAGGTAGGCGTTTGCGGTCTTGCTATAGGGGCGGGCTCCACCGGCAAATGAGCAGTGTCCTGAAGGATGATCATGGAGCGCGTTTTTCGCTGGCGGTCTGTTGTGACTGGGCCGTGGAGTTTAGGCTCCGCCCCAGGGCGGAAGCTGGAACGGTTCTGATTGGCAGCCCGAGAGGGAGGCGGAGGTGGAAGAAATGAGGGAGGCGGGCCCGAATCGAGGAAGTAGGGAGTGGGTGGTGGCGGAGGTGCGGTCTGCGGAGGCGGAGGAATGCTGTCTTGTCTGAAGCTGTCAGTCATTGAGGAGCTTCTCGGGAAACGATGCTCTCCAATCAGAGCAGAGATTCTCTCATCTTCAGGAGCACCTACAAAATAATGAAGACACAAAACAATGTTAAAAACTAAAACTTTTACATTTAAAATCATGTCTTTTACAAAAATTGTTGCTAAACGAGAACAATTAATCTGTAAAAGGCAATTTTACTAAGCTTGTGGTTTGCATATCAGCCTGTCACAAGACTTGTGCTCTGTGTCATTCACAGCTGAAACTTTTGTTCACACTTATCTAAAGTAGCAACATTAGTTTGACTTGGAGAGATTTTTTTAGCAGGTACTCATAAACAGTGCTTTGAAAACCCCCTAATAAGTCAGTTTGGGGTGTTTTTTAAAAGTATTTAAGTTCATGAATAAATGAAGTCCTGAAGACTTTGTTTGAACGAAACACAATTTTACCGAATGACTTTGTTCTGGACATTCCTCGCGGCAGCTGCATGTGACTCTTCTCCACACCCAAGGAAATGCCGGCGCCCAACGGCAAACCCTGTCTCTCTAACAAAGACTGCACACAAAACACAAGACACACGTGCCAGAATTCAACAGTTGTCAGAACCAACCAATCACAGTTCATGATTCAGCTAATCGTTGGAATCAAAATGTTTGGCATCAAAGGTTGTGCTGCAAAACAGACACTTGTATCTAGATCGCAAGACTCCAGTTTTTAATTTATCCCAAGACAATATGGATTATAAACAGAAACTGATCCGCAGCCAAATTTCTTGTTGTGTGTTTTGTTTTTACTGTCACACTTTGGCTACTGTACTACAGTGATGTACACCATCTGTCGCATACAATGCAAATGATGTCATAACATTCCTGCTATTTATGGCATAAAGAAGCAAAACATACAACTTTATTTTTTAAGGAGTGTAAAGGTCGTTGTGTGAATGTTAGTGTATCAATCTCACGTTGATCTCCGCCTGCGTGATGCGACGACTCGACGGTCTCTGTTTCACAGTGGCCGCTCTGGAGTCTGTATCCGGGGGGCGTGGCCTCATCACGACGACTGGTTCTTTTGGTGAACTCAACATCTCGTCCAACTTCTCTGTGAGGCATACACAGATTCAGCAAACGCATACACACGAACACTTACTCACAACACCGCTCTGTTCTGTCCTTCACCGTCAAATCAAACGAGACCAAAAACAGCGGCAGCAAATGAACACAGAGCGCACCAGCCAAATAAAAACACTCTTCTCAAATATAAAATCTGACAACACAAATACACCCACAAATACAAAACCACACAAACACACACTTTACGGCACACCTAGTTTACCATTTAAATCTCACAATAAAAACGAACAGTTACACAAGCTAAAATAAAAGGTTAGATAACGTGGGTGACACTACATGCTAATCGGTATAAAGTAAACTAGTACACCAAACTAGTCTCACATTGACATCATATCTTACCTCCCCTTCTCCTCCTCGATGCTTGTGAACGAGAATGAAGGACAAATCTACATTTCCTGGTTTAGCTCACAGATTTATTCGCTAACCACTTTTAAAAGCAACGGAACGGCAAAGGTTTCTTTGCGTACTCTTCCTGACATATTATTTTCACAAAAGGAAAAGATGTTTATTCACATGCAGCTCTGAGGGACTGCAGAACAAGCCCTTAATGATGTGAGCATCCGTTTTAACTTGTGCCGTCCTGAATGAGTCACGTTTGTTGATAAATCGCTGCTTACCCATCTCCTCCAGTTCGGCCGTCATGCTTTTGGAGCGCAGGGTGAGACTGGTGCTGGGGTCCCTCTTGGGAGGTGGGGGGGCTACAGTAAATGTACAGTTTTTGATTAGCATTCTTCTCACATTCTCGAAAGCCAAACAAAGCGAGTTTAGGGTGAGAACCTTTCTTGCGGACCACGTCCCCCGTGTCAGGTTTTCGTGTGACCGAGACCACCTTCATCACGAGTCGACTTCCGCCCTGTCGAATCAGGGACACCACCTGCCTGTGTCCCACCTTTACAACGCTCACCCCATTCACCTGAGAGAGAGGCAAATGTTTTTGTATGTTCTCTGCAGAAACTCAAAGGTTGCATGCTATTTAAAACATGCATAAAGAGGAAAAAATATGCTGAGCTGGTTGTTTTCATGGTTGCATTATTTTCTGTTAACTAGCATGATGGTAATACACTGGTATTCTTGAAAGTACCACAGTATATGACATGCAACATTGTGGTTTAATTACTGTGTTAACAGTACAGCTGTATTAGCAGTAGTTCTTTCTTTGTGTGGGCAGTGTTTGTGTTAAATAACGCTGAAGGAGATGCAGCAGTAGTTTTTAAACTAGAACATGTTTATTTTGGTGGAACATGTAAATCAAACGTTTACCTCGATGAGGAAATCTCCTGTCCTTAGCCCTGCCCTCCATGCCACACCCTCGAGGTCCACCGACTCCAGGTACTGCAGGGCTGGGAACGCAGGTGTGGGGGTGAACTCCTCTATGGGGGTCTCGGCTGGCAATACAGAGGCTTTTATTTAGTGCGTCTGTGTGTGTGTGAGTTTTGCTTATATTCACCTGTGAGCGTTTCAGACCTTTTGCTCCCCGCAGCACGAAACCGAATCCTTCACTGTCTCTCTTCTGCAACGTTGCACTTTTTTCTTCTATAACGTAATCGCTGTGAATTCACAAAACCAATAGTTAGATTTCTGTCTTAACTGACTCTTCCTCCAATATCCATAAACCCACACACTGGCACCATTTATAATGAAGAGAAAATGGAGAGAAATGCCATTTCTACTGCTTTAGTATGCATATTATTTCTGCAGTATGTAGTGTTTACTGCACTAAAGCACATTTACTTGCCAAGTACACAAAATAATGAATAGTTCCGACTCTGCATTACATTGGATGAGCCATGCTGGCAAAACACTGTAAAATGAATACAGACATCTGATCCCACTAATCCATGGAAACTGTTCTGTTTGAATCTGTCACAATGATTTAGGAAACCCCTTTATTTTGTAGAATCACTACAACACAGCCTTCATACTACAATATTTCACAAACTTAACCTATTTTTAACATTTTAAAACGATGCATTTTCAAAATGGCATTAAAAGGGGATCACAGCTTAAACCCAACTCGTGAATCCATCATGCACGGGTAACAAACCCTGTAGCACTAACTGTGCGTAACATCAGCTGCACGTTACATTAAACGCAAGCGCGTGCGTCACACGCGCAGTGCAGTGTGACGTAAGCAGCAAGCAAGCGATTGTTTACGACGCACAAAAGGCAGCGAGAGTTTGTACCTGTATGAGGTAAAGTTGTCATACGAGCCAACAGTGTAGTGCCTGAAAAGTCTCTTGGTGCGATCCTCTCTCGTCTCTGACAAACAGATTGAATGAATGAATGAATGAATGAACGCCGTCCGATACAAACGACGCGGTGAAACTACAAAACGCAACCCGCTAGCGCGCACGTTTATTTTTCATCTCTCAGACCTTTAACAGACATAAAGGAAACGAAGGCTGTTTGTGCAGCAAAAAATGTCTGAAACGTGGACTGAAACGCACTAACCCAGTCGGGGGTCGTACTGTCTCATCTGGACCTCCTCCACACAGTGAGCCGGAAACCATCCGGTCCGTCCCTTAACGGTGCCTTCCCAAAATCCCCCCTCACCGATGCTAAGCACTGATGGAAATGCCACAGAAACCAATAAACGTCACTATTATTTGCATAATAAAAAAATGCATGATATCTCCACACAGAACACCCATCGTGAGGTGAGGTGAGAAGCTGACCGGCTGACCTTTGACCCTCTCTCCTCGGTTCAGAGTGATCTCTCCCTCGCCCTGTGGGGTGTGGGAGCTGACGGCGATGAAGGTGCGTCCGGGCACCGCGCTGTAGAGCCGTCGCTTCGGCCCCCGGGACACGGCCGGGGGGCTCGGTTCCCTCTGTACGGGACTTCCAGGGCTGCAAAGAAAGTCGACTGTTATTCTGTAATAAAGTTGCAACCTTGTACAATAATGGTGGTTTGTTAGCGTACAGATAACTGATTGCCTCTTAAAATGAAATTTGTACTAGGATTATTGCTCAAGTGTGCAACTGCGACCCAACGCTAGGGTGTTGTGGACGGTTGCCAGGGATGTTCAATGCAGTTGCTAGGCTTCTATTATATTAACTGTCCCTATCATGCACCACAAAATCACACCTGAGGTGCCCACGAGTTTGTCTTCTGAGGCTGCGGGTGTGTGTGTGGGCCGCCTGAGGGCTGCGCTGGGAGGGAATGCTGTCCTCAGGCTCCAGAGGGGGCAAACTGCGGAGGGAGGGGGCAGGAGACGGGGCGGGCAGACTCTCATCCAAAGCGTTATCACTGGCCGATCGCAGCAGAGAGCGACGCGGGGACACGCAGACCGTACGCCGCCGAGACGAGTATGAGGGGGTCTCCCTAAAAGGCACTGTTGCAGAAAGAGGCGTTCACACACGCATGTAGCCCCTCACATCTACATTATACTCATTACTGCAATCTTCAGGGTTATAGTACACAACCATACACATTTGTGGAAAATATCAGACATGCAGATAACAGAATTTAAAGCACACACACCAATTATGGAAAAAGAAACCGGTATTTGGTGTGTAACAGTTTGTTGGCTCTCACCACTACAAATTTAAATAAAACAAAATAGTGATTTGGACCGTATGTTTTAATTGTGTATTAACTGCTATGATCCCAAAATATTTAGAAAATATTAATTCCTCATGATTTGACCCCCTTCAAACCGACTTTATTCAGTTTGAGTGAATTCTGCATGTGTGCTGAGCCACAACCTGTGGGGTTACACCAAAAAAATGACACGGAGCAGGTGAACGATGGAGGTTTGATGATGGTTTGAACAAATACGTCATAAAGGAAGACAAAAACAGACAAAACAGACAAACACGGAGAGAGAACACACAGAAATTACAAACAGATGACTCACAGATTACATCACACAGAGCATGACTGAGATTCACAAAGAGAAACACACAAATTAAAAAGATTAGCCCACATAAACTAGTACGACAAACACTGTGCAGAGATTACATCACTTATTTCTGAATTAGACTGCTGGGAGAAACATCGGTCAAACGTTTGTCTAAAAATCATTCACTTGTGGATTGGTTTGAATCTGAGGAGGTGTCAAATTTGTCCAATCAGGTGCTTTTATGCTGGTTTTGCTGCAATGTATAATAGCAAACGGTGGGTTTTATGAAAGTGAATCAGTTTTATTTGTGTAGCATTCAGGTGTATAATGGTTGGGTCCGGTTAACTGGTTAAGTCCTTTATCACAAGTCAATGCAGACGTACAGAATTAAACCGTTCAGGATCTGACTAACTCACCAACATCTGAGGTTTTATGAATCTTGATGATTTCTGCCAGATCAAAGTTTCCTGCGATGATGGCAACCTACCAAAACATTTGTTTAGCATCAAATACTGAACATCAAACCTGACACAGAGACAACAGCACTGCTGTACAAAACTGTGAGAAAATCTACCCAGAAAATTCTGTTACTGTTCCTTAACTTTGCTTATTCTGTTTAACACAAGTTTAACATTAACATTAAATTAATGACTGCCAAGCTCCAGAAAATGTTTACAAAAACCTGAATTTTAGTCACACAAATTTGATTTCAAAATGATTGATCACGATTTGATAAGTAGTGCATGAACTGAATTGTGTTTGGCTCACCGTTGACCCAAAACATGTTGAGAGGCGTCATAGTTACCTGAAATGCAGTTTGGTTATTGTAGTTTTTAATTTCTTTATTTGCTCCTCTAAACAGGAGAACTCTAGCACAGCCTTCCTGCAGAAATGAGGAGAAAAAGCGAAACTGAGAAACGATGACATTATAGTTCCAGAGCAAATGTCTGTGTTTATATGCGATGTGCTAACCCAGCTGAGATTAATGACTGCGTACGGCGGCCGCCAGCGATGCGTGAGTGTGACTGCGTGAGCGTGTACCTGGTTGTAGAGGGCACACAGGTGTAGGGCCGTGTTTCCTGAGGCGTTCTGAGAGCTCATCTCCGCTCCGTAAAATAACAGGTGCTCAAGGTGTTGCACATTTCCATGACGACAAGCCTATGGCACAACAAACAATAAAAGAGGATATATTTAGTCTCGGTGGAAATGTGACTTTTGTTTCCTTCTCTCGAGGTGTAATGTGGGATTCTGAGTGGAGAAACGGCCCATTTACCTGATGGATCTCCTGCCAGCCGTTCTCATCGCTGTAGCCCAGCTGCGCGTGATCGTACAACAGCAGCTCACAGCAGTACGGGTCTCCGCCGACCATGGCGCTGTGGTACAGCGGCGTGAGCCCGCGGCTGTCTTTATAATCAGGAGAAGCCCCCAGGTCCAACAGCGTCTGCAGATACAGAGAGAACCAGATAGCAAACACTAAATATGATGGACATATGCGCGCAGACACACAACAGCTTGTGGTGACTTGTGTAAGAGTGAGTCTTTCTTTGGAAAATGTGTGTGGGTGGGAAAGAGCATCGACTCACAGTCAGTGCCACATGGTTGTGCGTTTGGACCGCTTTGTGCAGCGCTGTCAGGCCGTCTCTGGTTCTGAAGTCCAGGTGTGCCCCTCCGCTCCTCAACACCTTGATGAGGTCGGCACACGAGTCCAGTTGGGCCACGAGAGTCAGAGGAGATTCTAGGAACATCACACACAGCATTAGCAATGCTAAATGTCAAATCGGTTGAAGCAAAATTATTAATGCTTTTGCTTGTTTGTAAGACAATTTTTAAGCATTTTGTTTATTCTACAATGTTTTTAAAAACATTCCACCAATGTTTCTTAATTAGCACTAAGGCTTGACAAATGTGTGATAACTTCTAAGCCACAGCTCTGACCCAAATGCAGCCTCATTATTCTCACCTCCACTCTCAGAATCGTGAAAGTTGGGGTCCAGCCCTTTCTCCAGAAACCTGCACACTTTCTCCACGCTCCTCTGCTGAACACACTCCATAAATTTCTTCAGGTTGGCCTGCAAACAGCAACACACACGCTGACTGCTATCTCCTCACCAGCGTTTTTGGAAAACTCAGAGTTTTGCATTGAAAATAGGATTTTCTATTTTGATATAAAAGTTAAGTGTACTCGGTAGGCATACTCTAACATTCACAATGCAAATCTCCCTCTGTAGTGCACTTGAACCGTTTAATGAAACAAAGCTCAATTGGTTATTCAGAAATCTGCAGGCTGGTGGTGTACGTAAGTGTTGCCAATTGCAACAGCCTTCTGATTGGGTAAAAAAAATGGTTGGCCACACCCCCAACCTTTTTCTGCTGTGTGCAGGATCTACGGCCGTCACAGAAACAAGTGATTTATTTTTATTGACTTTTTTTGTAGGGTCATTTATAGATATATATTTTGCTTTGTAAAAATGTTTCTCTAATGCTTCCATCACAAATAACTTTTTAAAATGTTCCACTAACAACTTGATGATGTTTTTAGTTAGGTTTGTGCAAACAAGTGTAAAACGTTACCTTAGTGTGTAATTTTGCCAGTTGCTTGTCATCCACATGGCTCTGAGTGTAAACACGCCTCTTATAACGGAACTGGAAGTTAATGGTGGGAATAACAATAAGGACGCAAATAATTGAAAGCTGCAAAGCATTGTGGGATTGGGAAGGGTGTGTGTTTACCTCTAGGTACGGGACGGGTGTGACTGTTGGGAGTGGATACTCTCTGAGCAATCTCTCTTCATCGAGAAACTTTCCGGCTCGGCCGTTAAAGGCAGGGAGGTAGAGTCCGTAGTTAAGCACATCGGTCAGGCTTTGGGTCAAAGTGACCAGAACTCGCTGCTTACAAACCCACACTGGAGCCTCGAGGTCCAATCGCAGGCATTTCTGCACACACAAAATAACGGGACTGTAACGCTGCGGTACTTTATTTATGTATGTTAATGCAATGTAATGTTTTAATTTGTCAACATTTTGCTTGTTCTCATTATACAGATTGATCATAAGCGGAAAGAAGAGGAATGAGATTAGATGATGTTGCAGGCTGGACTGAAACTGGCATCCCTCAGATGAGCACCAAGGCTGTGTCTGAAGGTCATGCACTAAGACCAGACCAGGTAGATATAATCATTCATGTGTTTTGCTTTACTGCAGCCCAGAGCAGAAAATATTGAGTGTGAGAATTCTCATTATAGCTTTATCATTATAACTTTATCATTTAAATGTTTTATAACATACTTGCAAATAAAGTGGGTCCAAAAACCTTAAATATTTATGCTTCTATGTTGCATTTAATACGAAATGAAACTTAAATATGAATTGCATAGTTTGTCCGTCCTGCATTAATGACAGCAGACACTCATAACTCTGAGCATAACCTAATGTTCCTTGTCATCACGGCTCAATATGAGAACGTTCTCAAAACATCACGTTTGCTTCGGCGGAAGAAAGAAAATCTGACCTTCTGTGCAAAGCGTAAACGTGGTCAATCTAGCAAATTTCATTAGTGATCAAGATGAAGACAAACGTTTCATTCTTTTGGTTTGTTTCAAATTAAGAAAACAAACACTTTTTATTTCTGGGAAAAACAAACCAAAGATTGCAATACGGTCCCAGACTTATAGACCCCACTGGGTATTTGCCAAAAACTATGAATTCTGTAACATAAACATCTACATGCACAGATTTACAACAGACACATGCTGACATGCACAAGACCTGCTGTATGTTTCACACGCAGATCCATAAACTGTAGCAATCACTGCAGTGTGTGTGTGTGTGTGAGAGAGAGAGAGTGTGTGTGTGTGTGTGTGTGTGTGAGAGAGAGTGTGTGTGTGTGTGAGAGAGAGAGAGTGTGTGTGTGTGTGAGAGAGAGTGTGTGTGTGTGTGTGTGTGTGAGAGAGAGAGAGAAAGTGTGTGTGTGTGTGTGAGAGAGAGAGAGAGAAAGTGTGTGTGTGTGTGTGTGAGAGAGTGTGTGTCTGTGTG
>JBAJNP010002223.1:37184-50543 GCA_036877545.1 Yasuhikotakia modesta
CACACACACACACACACACACACTGCTCTACAAAATCTCAGAAGAATTGCATCTCCACCATCTCCTCCATGCTAGAAGGCAACACAATTTCAGAAACGTCTGCTAGTGCTGGTATGGTAAGTAGGTTACGTACAGTTCATTTGAGCTGAATGTATCAATATTTGAAATCATACATAAGGATTCTGTGACGATGTCTGGAGCCCTGGAAGATTTCATTGCCTTTTGATTTCATCAGAGTCAAAGAAAATCACTCTAGCGTATTTCTTCTGTTACATAAGACACACCTTCATGTCTGCATCTGTAGATAAGAGCGTTACTGGAGTTCTGAGACTACAGCTGATCTGAAAATGATCCTTATGTTGAGATCACTCTGTAAACCAGCCATTTATGAATCAACATTATTAAGAGCAAGTGTGTTATTAGAGTCTGTAACGGGTTTAAACAATAATTGTCCCTCAGACCTGTAGCAGCACCTTGAATTTAAATCAATTTTTAAAGGTACAAAAACACCCAGTTCAGTCTCTCAATTACTGTGAGGTTGTAAATTCGCATAATTATACAAGAATAGAAAATTGCCATTTGAGAGAGCATTAGATTAGAGTCACACTGCAGGACACTGTTTAAAATGTCATTTCAGCCATTTCCAAAACGCCAAGACGTCGTCATAAGATCTGATTGCCTGAATTCAGCCCTTATGATCTGAAACATTATCTGAAATTTGAGCTCGATGCTCAGATCTCTCAAAGTTTTGAGGGTTTGATTTACTAAACATTCAAATGTTATTTCAGCGTCCTTAAATAACAAAAAACAATTTCTAGATCAATGCAAAACTTCTGTATAGAGACCTTGTGACTCTGTGTCTATAATATTCACAAGTACACACACACACATCATCTCTCACACACATTCTCACATTACTTCCTCTCTTTTTGGGCTTTTGTCACCTCGCTACACAGATCCAGGAACAGTTTGATCAGCCACAGACTGCTGTAAGCATTAATGATATGTGTGTGTGGGTGTCTCACCTCATCGCCGTCTCTGTTCTGAGTCTCTGTGCGTCTCCATATCTCAGTGTGAGAATTCTCATGCTAAGAGCTGTCACTGCATCCCAGTACCACCGCACCTCTCCAAGTCCTAGCTCCATCACTATGGCAACCAGAAAAATGGTTCACCAGGAAACTTTGCCTGCGTTTAAAGGGCCACAGCGTAAATGTGGAGCGTGTATCTTTGTGCATCTCCTAACGGGTGTGCAAGAGACTCGGCGCATGTGCAGCGAGTGTCACACGGCTGTTTAAGACGAGGGAAGATGAGGGAGATTAGGGGAGAGAGATAACTGAGCACAAACGCAGAGTGTTGGTTTAATGAGTGGGCGTTAGGGCTCAATATATTGGCCTCAGTCACGACAGAATTCAGAAAGATGCAAAAGACCGACAGGTGCAGAAGGTAGGAGGGCTGATCCCGCAAAAATAAACTCAAAGCAGTTCCAACCAACAAAAACATCTAACAAACCTTTGACACGATTAGTCTTAGCCTGAGGAAGTCGCATACGGGGTGAACACAACAGTCACTCGCACATATTTGTGCACACACACACACTGTCACATTTATTCTGTTCGGAAAAAAGTGTTCCCCTGAGAAATGCCCAAAGAAACATCCGCATAGCGCTTCTGTACAGAGGTGTGCTTACAAAAGCTGATAAACAGAAAGACACAAATGACTCTCACCTTTTAACACAGACACACACACACAGAACCACGGATATGTTAAAAATCATAAAACTTACCCAATAAAGCTCAGGCACACAATCCACACCATCTCGACTTCCTCTTTGAGGATCCGTCTGTGGTTTGTGATAGTGTGTGTAATGTGTGTAATTGTGTATTTGGACGTATGTGTGTGAGAAAGAGAGGAGAGGGAGAAAAGAGGAGAGAGAGACAGAGAGAGGGAAAGAGAGAAATAGAGGAAGAGAGAGAGAGAGAGAGAGAGAGAGAGAGAGAGAGCGGAGGCAGTGAGACTCTAACTCTATGATAGGAATGCACAGCCCACACAGTGCAAGCATGATACAGTGTGTGTGTGTGTGAGAGAGAGAGTGTATGGAGAGAGGCTCATTCTCCCACTTCTTTGCGTGGGCAAGGCCTGAATCTCTCTCACAGTCTCTCTCTCTCTTCCCATCACTCGCTCTATAACAGCTATTACAAGGAAACAACAGAGATGGATGGAAAAAGGGGGTTTGTGAATGAGAACGCCTGGGTTGGGGGGGTGGGTGCAGAGAACGATCCCCAACGGCGATCTGGAGCCCGATTGGTTCTTTTTTACGACGTGCAAAATTTTGCTGACAAACTTTTATCAGGAGCGGCCAACGAAAGGTTCGCTGGTCACCATGGCAATGTGCCAGATGTAAACATCAGCAGAGCCGTGGGTGTTCTCTGTTGGACGCGTGTATGGAAAGACAGTCACAACAATAGGATCCTTACGGGAGGTCAGGGCAGCGACATATTGTGATGTAATACACGCATACGTTCTCTATTACACGTATGCATCCATCCATCAACGCGCAGGCATGAACCCACTCAGGTTTATCACCGAAATAGAAAGTGACACATACATGGGTGGAAAAAATGTAGCTTTAAAAAAACGAAGCCTATTTTCATAGATTTTTTTTTAGCTTTTCAGTATTTTAGCGAGTTTTTTTTATTACAGTGAATCATGTCATGGAAATTGTCACAACCCCTTAAAATGGACGTTATAATCTATAATTTTGAGGGCCAAATTAAACCTGAATATATTCTTAACAGCTGTAAACGCAGAGAACCGTCTTAGTGGGTTAAAATTAGGGTGTGAACCAATCAGAAGCTCAGCAAATAACCTCCTATTCACAGAAACTAATAAAGCTTATTGATTTATTCTGCGTACGGTGGAGAAAATGCTTACAGCAGTACAGAACAATGAGACACGGGGGAACACGAATTACACACTGGCCAGTCATTACTAATATTATGAATTGCAAGCAATCTAAGGATCAATGGTGCCCCTGAGCACAGCTGCACGTGAGGGCCCTCCCATTACTTCTGTGTCCCCCGCATGGAGCTGCGCGAGGGGGCCCTCTCCTCAGCGCCCGTGTCCCCAGCATGGAGCTGCATGAGGAGGCCCTCTCATCAGAACTCCTCCGCATGGGTTCCGTGATGCGCTCTGCTGTGTTTGGGAGCCACCTGCTGGATAAGAGCTATAAATTCACTCTTCTCCAGACAGGCTCTGCACTCCTCACCCCATGAGGCCAAGACCCTCTTCAGCTCCAGAACTCGCATTTTGGACAACGCATCCCTGCTCCAGTCCAACACCGGATGCTCTGAACAAAACAGAACAATGTTCACCAACCAGTGAGGTAGAATAAATAAATGCATGCATTTCTCTGACATTTGAGTTGGTTTATACATACTGTATATATTGGTTATTCTTTTCATCTCTAGTCAATTTATACTGTCTTCTCTGAATACTGTACCTTTAAGACTATTATGCAAGAGAAATATGCAAATGACCTCTGATGCATAAATGTGGGTGGTCATTTGTTAATTTGTTGAGAGCTCTGACATCATAATGACGCATTCTGAATGACCCGTTTTGGCATCTTTGTTTCCAAAAATAGTCCGTCTGGACTGAGCTTTGCCATGTAAGAATGTTGACAGAGAACAAACTCTTATTAAAAAAAAGGTTTTGCACCGTTTATGTCATTATCTCAAGGATGTTAATAGCTGTTCAGTGTTGACACTCTGACCCCAATCTTTTCCAAACACTTTAGAGCCTAGTGCAGCTACCCAGCTAACAAGTTAATGTTGTAAGAACGTTTCCCTAACATAAATATATCTGTTTTGCATTAAAAAAACATTATTTTGAACTACTTAAGAATAAGCCTTTGATATGCAGGATAACACATAGGGGAGATTTTGAAAGGCTATTAGCCAACGTTCTGAGAATGTTCACGTACCGTATCTCAGCTCACAGATCTGCCCATCTCTGCGCTGGAGCCTCTGGCAGATTTTGGGGATGGGAACATGTGCGCTGAGAGGCCGACTCACCTCACCTGTCACTTTAGTCGCTGCATCGCTGGAAGCGCCGAGGTAATAACACTGGAACCAAGATGGAGACTGGAATTACAATCCCTCATAGACGACAAACAATATAAGAGGTACCAATATAATGAATCATTGAACTGTGTTTATTTAAGCTGTCCAGTCTCTGAGCAGACATGATGAAGTGAGCTTGTTTTGGTTTGGTTCTTACTAGTCTGTGCTCTTTCCCTGTAGCCTCAGCACATGACTGGACGAGACCCTCCTCCACCAGTTCAGGGGACAGCTCAGGGTGTCGACTAACTAGTGAGTTGTACAGACTCTCCAGAAATCGCACACACACTGAAAAACACACACGGTCAGTAGAGGTTTGTGCTGAAATTTAAAGGTCATATCATTATCACAGTTAGGCTTGTTATATAATAACTGCTGGTGGTAATTATGCAGGTCAGACTGTGAACACAAGCAATGTTATTTTACAGATATGACTGTTGTGAAGGTAGCAATGTTGTTGTTATTATATTTACATACTATTTCCATATTTATGCCAACCTCAGCACTCCAAAATAATTGGTATTTTATTTACAAACGTTTTAATATATATATATGTTTTTAATAGTGGATTGTATTGACAGCTAAAGTGTGCAAAACAAGGCAGATCCCTCATATTTTCTTACACACTGACTGTGTAAAAACACACATGCACTTGCGTAAAATAAGACGACATCGTTCACGCAACTATTTTTAAACTCGGGGCTCGTGCGCGTTGAAACTCGAACAACCTCACCTTCGCATTCCTCTGCATCAGTAACTGGGAATAAAACGCAGATAAACAAAACTAACGGAACGACAAACGAGTTTGTTAAAGTCATGATTTGCTTGAAACGCGTTCGCACCGCTTAAAGGGACGCGCTTCTGCCGGGACTCCATTACCCATAATGCATCGCTTTTCCAGAGCGTGATTATTGGTCACTCCTATTGGCCGTCCTTCTTTTGACGTCAGAATAGCGGCTTACTGATTGGTTGATGCGTCCGGTGCGTCGTCGGTTATTGGACGGAGTTCATAAACCCGTCCTTCCTCATTTGCATACGGGTACCGGCTTCCTGTCGACGCTTCGGAAACATGGCGGCCATCGGCGTGCATTTCGGATACACATGTGCGTGTGTTGCAGTATTCAAGGTAAACGTGTCTTTAAATGATTTAAACAAACTGTGTTTAAACAGACTTCAGTTTATCCCACTGCTCTTTGTCATAGATGATGAATGGGTGATGGTTCTGAACGCTGACAGGTTACAACGTTAAAATAATGTTCCTGTTTTCCCTCAGGATGGACGAGCGGATGTTGTCGCGAACGATGCGGGAGACAGAGTCACTCCTGCTGTAGTCGCATACAGAGACACCGAACAGGTCATTTATTAATGAACATCCACCCAGAGTCCAGTTTATAACATACTTATAAACACGTGTAATGCCTTTATTCCCTTTTATTTGTGTATAGATAGTTGGAATTGCAGCTAAGCAGGGCAGGATACGCAATGCCACAAATACTGTTGTCAAAGTTAAACAGATTTTGGGAAGACGGTATGATGTTTTTGTATTTACACAGTTTGTAAACTGTGCCGTAGGTGATATATTATAAGATTAAAATGTTCTTGGTTTTCAGGTTTGATGACCCAGATGCTCAAGCGCACAGAGAAGAAAGCAAATGTATTGTGAGTATAAACGGCTGTTTTGCTTATATAATAACCCCACGTTGTGTGACAAGCCCACATCACATATTTTGCTTCATTTTAAGGTGGTCAGCAAAGGAGATCAGCCTGTGTATGAAATCGACACAGGAGAGACAACGAAGTACGTCTCGCCGGACGATGTAGCTAAACTAATCTTCCACAAGATGAGAGGTACGTTTGTTTGAAAGCTTAGACGATGCTTAAATGGTTCAATATGGGCTGAATATAATGTTGATGGTTTCTGCAGAGACAGCGCAGTCAGCGCTGGGTTCGGATGTGAAAGATGCCGTGATCACTGTGCCGTTTGAGTTTGGAGAACAACAGAAAAATGCATTGAGGTTTGTGACTTCCTGTGGCATGAGAAACATTCACGTCTGAAATGAACGCAAGTCGTGTCAGAATATGTTGTTCGTTCATCTGAGGATATTTGTGTCTGTGGCATGTTGTTGTGACGCAGGCAAGCTGCAGAAAGTGCCGGATTCAACGTGCTCAGATTGATCCATGAGCCGTCAGCTGCCCTTCTGGCTTACGGCATCGGACAGGATTCATCCATGGGCAAAAGGTAACATTGTGGTTCTGTTGTGGTTTGTTGAAAGATCTATAAACATTCATCTGCTTTTTGGTGTAGTGAGATTTTTGGGTGGTTATATTGGGAAAACATTATATTTGCAGTTATATTTCTTTTTGGTATCTTCCACAAAGCTGTGAAATGACACACTGTGTTTTTAAACTACAGTCACGCGCTGGTGTACAAGCTTGGAGGGACGTCTCTAAGCGTCACCATCCTGGAGGTGAACAGTGGAATGTACCGCGTCCTGGCCACACAGACAGACCACAGCACTGGAGGAGAGAGCTTCACGCAGGAACTAGCACGACATCTCGCGGCCGAGTTCAAGAAGTCAGTAGATCTCTGGTGCTCAGTGAACATGCTGCAGATGTGCTGAGACTTTTTTCACTCATGTTTGTGTGTTTTTAGGACTTACAAACAGGACATGTCCGGTAACCCCAGAGCAATGCTAAAGCTAATGAACAGCGCCGATGTGGCTAAGCACACACTGTCCACTTTGGGCAGCGCTAACTGCTTTGTGGATTCTCTCTACGATGGCATGGACTTTGAGTGCAACGTGTCCAGGTGAGTTAAAGATGATGTTATATCGATATACTAGTTATGCTAGTTGCTTACATCAGAACATGGTGATTGGTTCTGCCCACAGAGCCCGTTTTGAGCTGATATGTTCCAGCCTCTTTAACAAAAGCATTCAGCCAATCAAAAGTCTCCTTGAACAAGTGAATCTGTCCACCTCTGACATCAACAAGGTAATTATATTTATGCATTTAAACGGCACTTTTACCTTTCAAGCTATACATTTGATCAGTGTGTGTCCCTGCGAATCAAACCTGCAACCTTTTGTGCCACTAAAGCAATTTGCTTGACCAGTTGAGCTACAGGATCAGCTACAGCATCAGTGGCCAGCAGGGGGAGCAATAGTTTTGTGGGGGAAAAAAACCAAATAGTCCCCTATTTAAAATTGAGATGAATCCAGTTTGCATTTTAATTATAATGAGAACGGATTGAACTAATTTGGATTCAATCACAGGTTGTCCTGTGTGGAGGCTCCGCTCGCATTCCCAAGCTCCAGCAGATGATCCGAGATCTTTTCCCAGACGTGGAGCTGCTAAACTCCATCCCCCCTGATGAGGTCATTCCGGTGGGCGCCGCCCTGCAGGCAGGAATTCTGGTGGGAAAAGAAAGCCTGGCACTCGGGGAGGATTCCATCACTGTGGACTGCTGCGCCAGCGACATCACCGTCAAGGTTTGAGCTCCGTTTAGAAATGCATGGGTTAGTACACGTTCAGAATCCATTGATTTCTGTGCTCCTGTCTCACAGGAAGTGGACGACTCTGGCGCAGACATTTTCACGGTTCTGTTTCCATCTGGCACGCCTCTTCCCGCCCGGCGCCAGCACACGCTGCAGGGTCCCGGGGGTCTGTCATCAGTGTGCCTGGAGCTGTTTCAGGCTCAGAGACCCATCGCGCAGGTTGGCATCCCTGAACACACGTTTCTGTTCAGATCTAAAATAAGTATCATGTGCAGTCAGCCGGAAACACGCGGGATAGAACCTGACGTGGTGATTTAGATTTTGTGACACACACAGTGTTTTATTTTCTGACTGTAGCTGCTGAAATCTCCTGCCTTCTACTGTAATGCAAGAAAGTAAAGATTTGATTTGACATTTTATTCCTCTTGAACGAAGTTAAATCTGCTGACAAAAAATACATTATATGGATATAAACTTTTAAAGACTTTTTACACAAACAGAATCAAGTATGACAGAAAACTTTGTAATGATCGTAAGATATTAAAGCTGCAATCTGTGCCATGTTTTATAAGTTTATAATAATGATTTGTAATTTGAGTTGTTTTTTTCATTTTATGTCAGTTTGGCTTGATCTTACTTCAACAAGTAACTGTTATGTGTCTGTTATATTTGTTCTAGATTGTTCTCAGAGACCTGGAGCCAAAAGCGGAAGTCCATGACATTGTCACAGTTCTTACAATGAAGAGGTAATGAAAGCAATATAATTAATATACATAATCTTCAGACATTAGCACTATATTCAGATACAGTCACAGACATTGTTCAGGTGTGAATTAATTCGTTTGAATGTTTTCTGCTGTGTTTCAGAGATGGTTCTCTGCATGTGACGTGCACAGAGCAGGACAGCGGGAGATCTGAGGCCGTTACCATAGAAACCGCCGCAGCAGCATCCTAACCTTGTTGCCACCTTAAATTCAACCATGAACATCTGCATGCGATGTTTGAGGTTTTACAGTTGTTTGTGTTCCAGATCTGTCAAAATCTAGATCCAAACTCTCAGTCCGTTTTGTTAAAGTCTGGTTTCGGTTCTGTGCGAGTATATATTTACTTTCTCAAGTCAGTCAGTGATAATCACCTCAGTAACAACTTAGTCACTGATAATCACCTCCGTAACAGCATGTGGTTTTGGAATGACAGGGTAAATAACTCTTCATTTTTAGGTCAACTGTATCTTTAATAGCCAACTGTAATTATATTTGCCCTTTTCACACTTTTATGTCTTTGTTAACTGTATCACTGTATTCATTAGTTAATAAACTGATTAGAGGAAGTAATGTCATTCCACGACAGATAAACCGTTGCTGCTTTTATCAGACTGAAGAATTTCACGTTCTAGAAACTTAAGTAAACAACAGGTGGTACTGCACACGAATGTGTTTGTGGTGAGAGTTTATCTGGTGCATTTACACTGAGCAGGTGTCAGTTTAAAACTGCTCCCAATTTTGTCATGTAGAATTATCACTCAATAAACGTCACTGAACACAAACTCTGAATTTATTTACATTTTACAATTACCATAATTACAAGTTTGGTATCATTGACATAATTACAAGAAAATATTTTTAAGCAAACGGTTGTGATCGCATAAAAGAATCAAAATATCAGCAGTCTAAACAATTAGAGGTAGTTTGTATTATTTTAGACACTGTTACCTAAAGAATTAATGTAGCATTTAAATATTTTCGCTGCAAATGGATCCATTTGTTTAGCATTTCAGTATTAAAAACACATGAACAGCTTGTAAAGTCTATAAACAAGATTTTAGTTACAAAAATACATTTTGTGCAGGAATGTTTGATGATTTTGAGGTGCATTATGTAGCTGAATAATGAGGTAAGCCGTCGTACAACAAGCAGAAAGTTAATGTTGAACTGGAAAATTAAAATGAAATCTTTCTTTTAATCACTTCCTCCCCTGCTGCCAACTTCCTGTACAAAACCTTTAGGTCTTCAGGCTCTGGGACTTTGGATCCAGGTGTTGGCGGAAGCTCAAAATCAGACGATACCTGTGAGTCTGATTTCTGTTCTGTTGTTTCCTCTGGTTTGATGTTGCAGCTGTCAATCGCATCTAACTCCGCCCCAACCGATTTGCATTTCTCGTCCTGAAACACCCCATTGGTCCCTTGGTGACGGAGGTCGCTGGCAACCGCCTTACTGTCCTCCACAAGAACAGTGTCCATTTGATCTAAGCTCTCTGGTCCTGCGTCAGATATGTGAGTGGACTGTGAGGAGGTCATGTGAATGGAACTGTTGTCATCCTCATCTTCATCACCAAACAGATCTGGTGACTGTGAGGTTGTGTTTTCAGTAGACAGTGCTTGAGTGTTTTGGCTGTTTTCCAGCTCACTCTCATCAGTCAATACTGGTTCTGCTGTGAAAAACATTTCCCAGCGAGGTGGGGCGGGCTCATGTTGGGGTGGGTCTAAATTGGAAGTGGGTGGAGTCAGGTTGGGGGGTGGAGTTTCTTTGCAAGGCAGAGCTGGGTGAGACATGGGTGGTTCATCACGGGTGGTTGAAAGCTCAGACTCATCTTCATCATCATCATCATCATCGTTTGATTCTGTGCAGTCCATGTAATTTGACGGCTGTGTAGAGGGGCACAGCTGTGGGTGAGTGTGTGTTTGGTCCTTATCAGGTGAATCTTTATTAGAGCTATGAGGGTTTGTGGTAACATCAGCCATGGTTATATCAGCCACTGAGATCTTCCGCCTCCTCGGCGCCATGGCAACATCATCAAACAAGTCTCCATCACTGTCTGAGCCTGAGGGAGGAAAATACTGGTCATTATTACACTTCTATATTACTCACATTTTATTATAATTTCACTCCCCCCCATTTGATGGACAAATCTTAAATCTTGAAATCTTAGATTGTGCAAAACAACAACTTCAATTTCTACATTTTCTGAGGGAAATTGGGAATGAAACCGTTTGATGTGCATCTCCTTTTAGTTCTTTTCAGCGTTCCGAGAGGTTTGTAGACAGTCTGCTCCCCTCCCGAGCATCTTCTAAAAAGAGGCTTTAACCTGCAGGACAGTATTCACAGTAAGTCCTCAGAGTGTGACATCACAGTACACCGTAAACAACAGAACAGCCATCCTTACAGCTCTGTAACGTCTTCTATTGTTTGTCCCAGGGGGATTACATTAGGGTAGATGTTGACGGGACAAATGTAGGACAGGAAATCCTTGACCTAGTCACAGGAAGTAGAATCACAGTCAATATTGTATGTGCTGTCATGAGTAAAAATAACTGCTTTGTGTCTTTCAGATGTTTCTCACCTCTGAATAAGAAGAATGAAAAGAAAAACATGCTCTGTAGGAACTGCCACCCATCCTGGAACAAAATCACATTTGGAGAACATTAAAGAAAAGCTGTAAAATGTGAATGGAAGCCACGAGGTGATGGACTCACCTGACAATAACTGAAGTCTTTTTGGTCCGTTCTCCAAACCATATGGTTGAGGGTTTGATGCTGATGATGTTGAGCGGTGTGCCGTCAGGAGCTGTAGATCCGCACGGTAACCGGTTGGCCCTGAACAACAGCTCATCCTGTCAAGAACCACAATGAAGATCTCAGTCTACAACTCCTGATTCCAAACACACAAGATGATTCGTCAAGTCTCGTGCCTTGGGGTGTCTGCAGGCGTGGATCTGCGTGGCGCGGTCGGTGGTCACGTGACACAGAATTTCCGGCATTTTCTTAAACATACTCAAACTGTTCACGTGGATCTGCGGAAGAAAACCTGTGTTAATATTATCAGCAAAACCGAAGGGAAAACTGAAGCAATAATGGGTAGAAACTGACTTGTAAGTTAAACTCCAGTCCCAGGTTAGTAAAGAGGTATTCATAACCATACGCCGCTTTACAGTTTAACCAAACAATGTGGTACGGACTTCGACAAATCCAGTCTTGGACCAGCTGCCTTATACCAGTCAAACAAGCCTCCTGAAACAGTCCAATACCCAGTTATGAGAGACACAGGTCCAAAATAACATGCAATTCAGGTCCGTTTAAATTCATACCCTTGTAGGGATCTGATGGTACTTCGGATCAAAGAACGTCGTGTCCAGATACACGCTCTGAATGTCTTTAACTCTGAAACGATAACAGTTTGATTATTTTCAGATACACCTTCTCTGTTGACCAACAGGGAACAGTAAAGCGCAGGAACGCACCTGTCTCCCGAGTGCAGCGACTCCATTCTGGCAGCATCTCCGGCAGCCAGTCTGAAGTCTCCGGTGTACAGCACTGTTCCCCGAGACCCCTCAAACAGAAACCTGGACCCCAAAGATGCAAACGGGTAAATCACAAAACCACAAAACTGTTTATTCTTTTCCAATTATGCACTGAAACAGGAACTTAATGTTATTAAAATAAGTTACTGTATCTCAATATTATTGCAGTTACATACATAACTGATCCTGGACAGTGTCCAGCGGGGAGCAAAGTTACAACAACATCTTCAGACTGAAAAGAAAACAAACAAAGAGATGAACTCGGCTGCTGTTTTATAAACTCTCATGCAGAATAGAGAAAAGAGTTAAACACTCACGTCTCCAGTCATTTCATCGATCAGTGATAAGTGAGTTGGACTGTCCAGTTCCAAGGCCACCTGATATCCAACATCACCATTAAAACACCAATCTGTCCACCAGTTAACCAAGTTAATACTGGTTAAAACTACTTACAATGTGATCTTCCCAAAACGCATATTTTGGGTTACTGAGTAGCAGCTCCTTTGTGACAAATGAGCAGTAGAGCTTGACAGTCAAACTAAGGAGAAGCAGCAGATTAAATGTTATCCTATGATATCCAACACAGAAATATGATGAAGATGTACCACTGACCTAAACTTCAGTTTCCTCTTCAGCAAAGGTCCCTTCAGTCCTTTCATATGATCTGTTACACATGAATAACATGCATGACGAATGAATAAATACATGGGAAATAAAACACGCATGCACTCACCTTTATGGCAATGAGAGAGAAAATAAGCTCTGGCATGTAGATTTTCCTTGTCAAATCTGTCCAGGGAGATGGTGGGATATTCCTTCATACGTCCGGCAAAAGAGCTCATGTTGAAAGCAAAGGCCGATCAAAAACTCAGGAAAGATGTGAAAGGACAAGACATCATAGCTGTAACTCTCTCTGAACTTCAGGCATCGGTCACGCATCTGTCTTTCCTCCTTTGGCACCGTGTCGGCATGAAACCACGTGAGTCGGAAATCCGATAGCGTTAAAATACAGCGACATCTGTTGGAGCACAAAACATCCCTTTTGCAAATGCGTGTAACTGTGCAAATAATGCAATTATTGTTATAGTATAAAAATAATATTTAAACAAAAATGTTAATTTCACGATAGTCTCTGTGTAGCTGCATGACGTTCGCATTGCAAAGGAGGGTTTTCCGGGAATGGTTTTAATCGGCCAACTTGTTTCTAAAACGTTTTAATTACATAATAATCAATAAACAAGACAATAATCACTCACATATATATATATAAAGTTAAACAAATATATAACAAATAGTGAATTCACCCAAGCTGTTTTTAATTAGATTTTTTATATAAGTTTCCGGGTGTGCTTTCGATTGGCCACCTTTTATTTTATTTCAATACAGTTGCTTGGTAACTGTGACGCGTTGCCAAGTTTATGAAACAAACATTTTAAATATTCATTTTT
>JBAJNP010002224.1:0-50522 GCA_036877545.1 Yasuhikotakia modesta
AAAAACCCCAAAACATTACATACATGTGCACATATAAAAGAGTTGCAGATTGATGGAATTATAAAAGATACTATTATTAAAAGCAATACTACTATAGATTTTCCTAGATAAGTTGTCTAAACTATTGTCAGCAGACCAAGAATTCATAAAACCAGGATGTTAAAATAAGCAAAGAATTTACCTTTTAGGTCACAGACAAGACCACTGACCAGCCACGGAACAACATGCTGGTCCGACTCGGGTTTGTCACCTTTAAAGGGTCCCCCTTGAAACATTTCCGTTGTGTTGTGAGGATTTGCATCGCGTTTCTGTACTTGCGGCGCTTCTTTTACTTGCAGCGCGTTTCTGTACTTGCGGCACTTTTTAAACTTGCAGCGCGTTTCTGTACTTGTGGCACTTTTTAAACTTGCAGAGCGTTTCTGTATTTGTTTGTATTGTAAGAATTTGCAGTGCGTTTTTGTATTTGTGCTGTGAGAATTTGCAGCGTGTTTCTTTGTTTGTGTTGTAAGGATTTGCGGCGCGTTTCTGTTTTTACAGCGTGTTGGCCTCTCTTGGCCACCGTACTTACATGATGTTTATATGATGTCACATAGTGTGTTCAATAATAAATTGTGTTGTTGGATGTCAAGCTTTAATTAAAAAAAGTTTTATTATATTATGCCTTTAATAGCAGGGTTGATAGTTTTACAGTTTAAATTGACATCACAGCCTGGCTTAAAGTTTTAAACCTATGAGGTGCTTTTTAACATGAATGATGTCATTTTGTTGATGCAGACAACCAGCATCCGTTTTTTGAGTTTCTGTGACCTTATTTCCTGTTTTCTCACTCCCAGACAGACCTTCCTCTTGTTCAGGTGAATTTGTACCATTTATATAAAAGGTGCACAAAGTTATCGCCTGTGACTGAGGAAGAACAACCTGCAGGAGTCCAATTAACAAATGAGAGCCCAGCCGTCTGGCCTTTTCTTTGAACCCGTTTCATTTTCCAAGCTTCGGTCAGCAGGCCCCAGGTCTCGTCTGACTTCTCTTTCACCAGCTTCCTTCCCGGTGTGCACAAAGTGGACGCCTCTTGTTCTCTTGCATGTAATTCACACTAGCTTTTTCTATTTCTCTCCTGACGCAAAAAGCCACGTGAAGAGAACGGAAATGTCAGATAATTGATTTATGGTCATTCTGTCTTTTGGTTAACACAATATCATCCCCCAGGATGAGGCAAGAGTCACAGAAAAAAAAACACGCTCTTTCTTCTCGCTCTTGGCCCCAGGGCGTCTGAGAGCGAAATCTTCATCTCAGCTTCGTTTGAGTTATGGAGTGGTTTTGTGCTGATGGTGTTATTTTTTTGTTGTGTTTCGGCTGGTGGGGAGTAAGAGTGGTTTCATGTTAATCAGCCTCAAAGCTGGATTTGCAAGAATTTCTAAACCAGGCTGGAAATTCAATATGCTGGCAGGTTGTGTAAATTACTACGAGGAGCAGGATTTATAGTTATTTATTTATTCATGACGTCCTTTTAAAACGGCTGAGAAGATAAAAGTAAGCCTGCTGAATTCTTCATGCCCAAAGTTCTGCTGTATTTATGTCCTTGAGAATTCAGATGGTCAGAATGACTGTCGCAAATATCTCCAGGTTTGGCTTCCTTATCGCATTTTAAATGAGCCCATGAGCACAATGCTTTACATAATCAGAAAGTTCCAAGGCCCTGTGGGCTAAATGTCAACATGAAACGACATTCTCAGCCTTCTATTTATTTTGTAATGGGACAAATGTCCGAGTGGGGTTTGGAATGTGATTATTCCAAGTGACCAAATGTAGGGTGGGAGTTGTCCATTAGGAATTGTTTGGGAAAGTTATTATAAAAATGTTTAAAAAATGTAGCTGAAATCACTTCCTGTTTAAAAAGGTCTGGGTGCATTGCATTGTTGGATACAGCATTCTTCTCATTGTCTTCTGTCGTACTGGCAAATGTAGTAATGTGAGTATATAAGTGTAAACATAGTATTCTAGGCATAAAAACTGCTATTCAAACTGCAGGACTAGTGTTTTAATAGACTATTTGGAACATCTCCCAAGATACATAATGGAATAATTGTCACTTTGCAATGTGTGTAAGGAGACATCTGATGTTAGGCGCTTTGGAAAGCTGATCGCATGCCAGTTTGTTGTGACAGAACATGGCTGGAAATGACTGCAGCCCAGGCCAAAAAAGAAAACTAGCCTGGCACCATCTGAAGTTCCTTTGTTAGCGGGTTAAAGGCCAGGGGCGGCTGTATCTCAACATGACATGTCAACTGCTCCAGTGAGCTTGTGCATATGTGGGAAACTCATTCAGGTCTTCAGTGCAGAGTCAACTATGAGCCATTCACAGGCTGATTGCAAAAGTGTGTAACCAGTGCAGTGTGTTCACAGTTTGATTGTTCCATTTTGCATGTATATTTCTGCACAGCAAATAATATGAGTTTTGGACAGAGTGCTTACAGATTGTTTGCAAGCACTTTTTAGTTCTGACAGTGGCAAATTAAAATTACTATAAAAAAATTACTAAAAACTATAAAAATATAAATTACTATAATTTTACAGTTGTATTATTTTGAAATTGTATACTATAAAATAAAATAACTATAACACTATCCTACATGTAATATGTAGTGTATGAAAGTACAAATTGACTGAGACACTTTTGTCTGTTTTTGCTTTTGATATAAGACAAATTCCACCCCACAAGTTTAATGTAACAGACTCTTTTACATTTATACATACATAACTGACAAACACTTACACCTCTGTAGCCTCTTAATTATTTATTCCCATGTGTACATATATGTTCAGCCTTTGGTAAGTGTGTGTTATGAGACACATTGTTCTGCACTAAATCCCTGTATATCGCCCACGTGATACAGAAAGCCAGACCTATGATGTCATTGCACACACCCACACAATGACCAATGTTCCAGCAGTGACATGTTTCAAACTATCATTAATCTCAATTCCTCAATATAATGATCTTATTTACCATCTCCACTCTTTTGTATTTTATGCATCTTTGGTTGCTGTGGCATTACTCTTTAAGCTTGTAGAAATTCAGTCAGTGAGAACATTCTAGAGGGACGGTGACTGGTAACCATGGACATTCAAAGAGTTGCACTTTTGATGGTAAATTTGCTGAGAGATTCCCCACTGCAAGATTGACCCTGAGAGTTTGGTAAACTGTGCTAATAATTCTGTTTTATATTAAATGTAGGGCCACACAGGTCATTAGCTGGTTCTAGACCGTTGATGATCCCTGGTAGATCATCTTCACCAAGCAGATTAAGTTTGTTAGACCAGCCTTGAGCCTACACAAAAAAAAAAACAAGCTCCCATGTTTCATAAACCAGCTTGTGTAGCTTGGCTTGGCACGACCTGGTTTCACTGGCAGAGATTGTATTTGACATACAGCTACCTTATAATCAGGAAACCCAACATGAATGCTTCTGTTAGGAGTGTGTGTATTGTTCCCTTTAAAGCAATCATGTCAAACGCTCAACGTTTTATTTGGGCCCTTGTGAGCTGTATGTTTTTAAACAAGCTCTCGATATTTCCTTTCCACCACGTTGAAGGAGCTCACACAAAGACTGCTAGCACTCTTTGTCTGACTTAGTCAAGAGCCACAGGTTTTTTAAGGTTACTGGAGTGATATTGTATTTACGTTACCTCATGCATACAGCTCTCCCCAGGAACCATTAATGAGCACAAAGTATGCTTTCTACCACAGCTAGTAAAGAGCATTTTGATGTTAACTCTACATCATAGCCTCCAGCTTTCACCACACTTTAGCTTGTTTGTGTTTTTTTTCTCTTTTAAAGCATAAATTGTCTATCTGGGGTAATTTTAGGGGCCAGGTCATTATGAGGTAGCAGTTTCTCCATTAGGGTGGCGATGTAGATGCAAACACAGTGAAGATGAAGGGCTAAACATCCACACTCCATTTCTTTCCATCTGAGGACATCTCAATGACGAACTGCTGGGGAAAGAGCAGGAACGAGTGAGAGAGAAAGAGATTGAGAGCGAGCAGAGAGAGTTTCGAGATGACAAGTGACAAGGCGGCTGACAGGTGGGAGCATTGGAGAACAAAACATTCAATTTTTCAATGCCAGTACATCCTTATATCTCCACAGGGCTGGTTGTATCACTGCATGGAGCTTTCCTTGTTACGTCTGTGTAAACAATACATTTTTCTTAGACTATTCGTAAGGTGGAACTGACACTCAAAAAAACACGATTCAATGAATTATTAAGCAATTATTGTCCGCTAATGAGGAAATTTAGGGACTAATTGGGTGTTTTCATTCTCTATTCTTTGTATCAAGTAACTGCAAGGTGAGCAATTATTTCAGTATTGTGTCAGCCGTATCAGAAACCACAGAAAAACACAATGCGTCAGGTCGGAACTCATTACCACTGGTCTAGAAATGTCACCACAAACAACAGTGCTTAACCATTTTTCATATAATTCTGTAATGAATCTCTATCATCCATCATTGCAAATTGAACCTGAATAATTAATCTTTCTGGATAGCTACACACACAAACAAACACTGTGCATCACAAAACTCAGCAGCTTTTTGTGCGGAATATATTATAGCTTATAGTTGTTATAGAATGTAGTTTTTGGGTTGTACACGGCTATTTTTCACCCACAGACTGTCACAGGGTGTGACTGTACCTTTAAGACTTATGTCAATGACTTTTGTGATTGGCCATTGAAAACTATATGTGTTTTAAACCATGAATAGGCATTGATATGTATTTCTGTTCAGTCATGTCTTAATGAGCTCATGGTTTTGATGTTATAGCACTGAGGTTTTCAAAATGACCTTAGCATCATTTCAACAAGATCTCACAGGAAATGTTTTAAGTCCAATTTCCTGTTATTTTATATGATGTGAAAAGTATAAAAACAAAAAATATACTTATTCAAACTAAAAAACAATGTGTGAAGGTCCACCCTAACCCTAACTAGGACCAGCACAGGAAAAGCAAAGAAATCATACAAATTCATGTAAACTAGCCATTACTTTGCTAAAATGTGCAATAGTTTTTAATTGCTGTGAGATTGTGTTGGAATTTTACTTTATCTAGAAATATTAAATATTGTTGCTTGTCAAAAGTCGTGGCTGGACGTCAGGGTGTTGCTATGCAGTTGCTAGAATGTAGTGCAGAGTGCATTGTAGGCCAAGGTATAAACACACTCATATACAAATCTGTGATATTCTGCTTGACAATATAAGCAAGAGAAATGGTTGTTTTGCCATATGGGTATGTTATGACTGTTATTATTCCCTCTTCTTTAAAACCGTAAAGAATAATTCTGTTTTCCATGACATAACCTCTTTAAGGTCATCTGTTAAACAGATACAGCTATTTTAAGCTGAAGCGAGAGCAGGTGAAAGGTCATTGTGTTATGTTGATTCTAAGACAGGTGGGTCCTCTTCAACCCAAAGGGGGTCTTGCAACTGCTGCACGCCGTGTGAAAGATGTAGCTTTATATTAAATCTGACAGAATGTATTGCCAAGTGTGTTAACTGCATGGCAAAAGAGAAGCTTGGTAAGAAACATAGAAAAGAGAGAGCATGCGAGGGAGATCTTCTGAGAACACAGCTGGATTGTCTTTGTTCGTCAAAAATGGGGCAGTGAAAAAGTGTAGCTGTCTGCCTGCCGCTGACACCAGACTTTGATTCCAGCGAACAGGAAGGACAAAAACGATTCCGTTAACCACTGGAAAATAAGAGCGCAAATGAGCGAAAGCCCTTGATGAATCATTTATGCTTTGCTGGATGGTCTCTTTACTTTCGCTGTGACATACAGGAGACGGTTATGGATGATTAGTGTTTTATTTTCTGACTTTGTACCGCCGCAGGAAGCGGCACGGGAGACGATTGTGGGAGGCCGTGCGGTTCACACGAGGGCAGGTAGGAGAGCAGCTGCGCTATTCAGGCCCAAACTGACAGCTGAGGGAAGCAAAGGAACATGGGGGAGATTTCCACACACAATGCAGAATTTACCCTTTTGGTCTTATCCTGGGCCCGGTTTTCCAGTGTGGATCATGTTTTTGGGTCTTCCTCAAAAGCACAGAACATATTTCAGGTCAGAATAAAAAGACCTCAAGCATTTTAAACTCCCAGTGAACCCTTCATTTTTTTTAGGAAACCAAAAGTGGTGTTTTAAAAAGTGGTAATTTTGGTAGTGCACCAAAATTATGCTGCCTTAAGGTATAAAATTATGCTTGTCTTAATTGCTGTTAAAGTTGTTGTACTGCTGGTGGCTAGAAATGATGCAAGCTTCACCCCTATTGGTCAAAATCAAAAACAGCATCACATGCATCCATTTATTTATTTGGCAGACACTTTTATCCAAAGTGACTTACAGTAAATTCAAGGTATTTGTTTTTCAGTACTTTTACTCCCTGGGATCGAACCCACAACCTTTGCACTGCCAACACAATGCTCTACCAGTTGAGCTACAGGAACACACACAAAAAGAAAAGCTACCAAGCTCTGCACAAACATTCAAGCTGGACCTTGTCAATTCACATGTATATTTTATTGAGCACTGAAAAGATGCTGACAAAAAAAAGACATCCCATTTTATCCAATTTGCTATGTTATCTGCACCCAAGAAATGGCATTTGGCATGCTAATATCAGACTTGGTGACCTCGTGAGGCTACAAGTTAAATGCAGATGCAGTGTTGGAGAGCAGATGGCATTTTAGACAGTAGACACTGAGGCGGCTCACTGGGTTTTTGGAACATAGTTTGGGTCACTTCACAATGCGGGATCAAAATCACTTTGTGTTAAAAACAGAAAGCATTCATGCATTTTGATTTGGTGATGACACCTTTCCAAAAGAAAAGGTGGAGCACAAAATGAACATGATATCGCAGACAGTCTGTCTGGAACCAGACCCAGTCGACCATCTGAGGATCTGGGTCGTGTCTGTAAAAGTCAGAACCACAGCTGTGTCCCAGGAGAGTCCAGTGGGAAGAGATGCTCTCCGTTGTGTAAAAATTCCAGCTTGAAAAGGATTAAAGGTGATTTAATGAGGTTTAATAATAACTTACCTTATCTACATACCACTATAAACCTATATGTCTGTATGCACACACACACACACACATGCTTTTATCATGTTCTATTAGTTAACACAGGGACAAGTTTTGTAATTCTTTAAATTAAGTCCTTGGAGTTACTGGAAACATTACTTATAAATTTGATTCTATAGCTGCACATTTACTGAATGAATCAAGCACTAGCATTCCTGTTAGAATTAATTTATTATGGCTGTAATTTTTCATTTGCATAACACCATTTGCGACATCACTGTTGCAACATCAAGAAATGCACATAACCTGGACAGACAGTCGAGGAGAGAGAGAAAGGAGCGTTTTCTCCGCTCACAGACGCGCATTTATTGTGTGGTTACCATGGAAACGGTTCTTTTGACATAGGAGAGCTGAAAGTTTAATATGAATACATCAGTAATTTTCTGTCATGCTGGTGGGCTAAAAATGCTAAATTAACGGGTACATGTAATACAGTCTCCATTGTTTCCTGATGATAAATACATTATTTCAGGCTTATTTTTGGCACCTGTAGACCTTACGATTTAAAATCTGTAATTAATTTTTTTCATTATTTTGTATTAATTACTTTTCTAGTTTGGGCCAGCGCAATTGATCTTTTTTTGTGGGCTAATATTTTTACCCTCAATCTTTGGTCTGTCTACTGCTATCATCATTCTGTAACAAATGTTTACACACACATTTCATCGCATTAAAATATGCACACACGTTGCTGTGACGTCCAATGCAGAGAATGGCTTTTTACATCATAACTCTCAAATCTAGTCTCCCACCCTTCATTTTTCTCAGCCAATAACCTGTTTAACTTAGAAATAGGGGGCTACTCACAATAGATCATGGAAGTAAAATGAGTTGCAAACAACATTATATGTTGGCTTGAAAAGACAGAATAAAAGGTATTAGATGTTATATTGCAATTTCCCACAATTCTCAGCCACTGTCCACACAGATTTTAGTAAGTCAATTAGGGATGTCAATTACTGAAAGTGCATGTTTTCCCACTTTTGCAATAATTTGCATTAACTGCACTCTAGTTCACCTCTTCTATTGCAAAATAATAAGAGCATGTCCAGGGATTAAATCAGTTTTATTGTGTGTTAGGCTTAGCACAGGCCCTTCACTAGAATTAATGAATAGGCCATGATTGCAATATAGACCTCAGGGTTAAAACTTATTTGAATGCCGGCTTTCTGATCTCAGGGTAAAACTGAGCTACTCAGTATAACATCAACATTCTAGCTTGTGTGGTAAATAATTAGATTGAGTTGTATTCTATTGGGGAAGAATGTAGTTTTAAAAAATTGTGTGTACCCCTCACTGTGTGAGTTAGGATTTAAATTGGCCACGTCTTTCCGGATGTTGAGTTTGGAATTGTAATTCACAGACTTCCAAGACTCTAACAGACTAAAAAATAACTTGTATATGAAATAACTGTATCATCCATCCCATTACACATATTTATTTACACTGAATCCACTGTTGTCAATATGTGTTTGTGTGTGTGTATACACACACACACACACACACACATATGTGTACACATTGCATCACATCACATTGCAATGCTGTTTCCCAATTGCCACTTCAGATCAAGTTTAGAACCCAAACTGATTTACTGTATTCTCATTTACATTTTAAATAGTGCACAATCCCTTCCTTAGTCTTAACAGCAGATGTCAACAATTGTTGTTCTCCCCAGAGAACTGTTTGTTCATGCCAAGTCGATATAAAGAGCCCTGAAAAAGCCCACTTCATGTCAGTGACTCTTAAAGATCAAGACCTCTACGTGAACTCAAAGTTCAGTCATTTTTAAATAAGAACTTCTTGGGCAACATCCTCTGAAAACCAGTTTATTGTTCACGTCTGTCCTGCGGATACAGGAGAGCAATATACAAACAAGCCATGCAACAAATTGAGCTCCAACAAGCGAAGAAAATGGGAAAAACTTTCAAGCTTTGTCTTTCATCTTTCCCGCTCGGTGTGTGGTGAAACAGGAGGGGAAGGAAATGAAACAGATTGTGGAAAGGCTTTTTTCTCAATTAACCTGGTTGGCTTGCAACCCGGAATCCGTCATTTGCATGTACCTTATATATTTGCTCACTGTGTCTTTGATCTCAGTTCACCCTGTTTGGATTCACGTGGGATGAGTGTCTTCAGGTCCAAATTGTGTAGCAAGAAAGGAATTGACGGATCCTCTGGTTGTTTTCCACGGCATCCGTTACCTGCCTGAACAGGTCGTAGGATTGCGGAGAATGCAGAAAGCGTTCTTTAAGACGTGTCTTTGTTCAGGAGAACGTGTGCTTCAGCCATCCTCCTCTGACTTTTATCTGTGCAGTGAGGCCTAGCTGAAGGATCTAGACACGATCTGAAATGTCTTTACCTGCCCATTAATCATCCACTTGGGCTTTGAGGAGAAGTGGCAGACTCCTTGTGTTCAGGAGACGCTGTTATTTGAAGAGGAACGGTCCTGACTTTTCTCATTGTAATGAAATTGAGCAAACTTCGATCGTTCTAGACCCTTGTAAATGTAAAGTGAATATGGTATAAATGCTGTGAAAAAATGTCCTACAGACAGTGTTTTAAACTTAAAAATGAGACAGAGCCTTCTAGTTCCAACTTAGTACCTAAGCTGTTTTTGTATTAGTGTTTCAGTTTAAGAAAGTTAGCAAAGCCGTAGAGGAGGGTACATTAAAATAAACTTAATTTCTTGTGTTATCATTATTGGATTAGATGACATGAGTCTAGCCCTGATGACACGACTAGCCCTTTTGCTTGCTTCTATTTATCAGAACACTCTGCTGTCATTCTCTGCCCCTTCTTTTTCCCTGCTTCTTGCAAACTATCTCTCCAGCTTGTCCACGTTTGATGGCTGCCCTTTAATGCTGGGCCATGACGTTATAATTTCACGAGGTCTCACTGTTGAACGATTGCGCTGTTAGCTGTGGCCTGCCGGTGCAGAGCAATGAAAGATGAATGGCCTCTTGCAGCCCTGTGGATAAAAATACCCCGTGGCTGGCACATCTAAAACCAGGAAGGATTTGCTCCTGCCCTGCTAGCGAAGTAGCATTCAGTGCCGCCGCTGATATGCTAGCATCAAAAAGATTGATACGTTTCTGACCTAGTGCGATTGACGGTGTGGCTAATGAGGTTAGTGTGCTAGAAGCTGTAGCTGGGTGCAAAACATGTAAAATATTTTTAGCTTTTTGCGTATGACACTTCTGTGTCTTGTGGTTTAGCATGTAAGTACCTGTCATTTATATCTAGTGTCAGAGAAACTCAATTTGAGGAGATTATTACTTTTATCTTTTCATGGATATTTTTAAGTGTTTAATCTCCTCATCTGGTTTGATGATATTAGCTATTAAATTTTTAATAATTATATCAGCCTTAGCAGAACAGTCATGTATGTTGTTTTGTAAAAATCATTAATATGTTATTTTCACATCAATGTTATCATAGTTTGAAAACATAGTTTGAAAAGCACTGGGAATTATATTTTTTGATTGGCAACAGCGTAACTTCACTGTTTGTAACCAATTAAAGATTTAGGCTTGCAAAGATTCTAGACTTACAATAAATTCTAGACATGTTTGTAGAGCTAGAAATGCTCACACTTGAGCAAACAGTCATAAACGGATTCTGAAATCCATTTTCTTTCACCTCTAGGTCCATGAACAAAAAGACAGCCCAGTCTAGTATAAGTGTATCATTATTTTTGTCACTATCACTCAGTGCAGAATAGCAGCTCATCATAGACCGGCTACTAGTCGCAGGTCAGTCTGATCACCTAATCAAGCACATTTGCGTCTGGTCCATTGATTCAGACCTGACTAATCAAATCACGCCTTCACTTGATAAATTATTCAATTAATTTGTACAGCAGTTCGTCTTCCAGATATAGCCATCAACATCATTATAAACCACCTACTTTAGAAAAAGGACATTTGAAAGTGGTTTATGTTCAGTTCTTATGGTTACCAGATAGAACCCAAGGCTGTATATGAGGGAACCAGCTGGATCTATATAACAACATATAGCAACAGATAGCCAGAGGAGAAATATTTTCACCCGTGTCCATTGAGAAAAGAGATTATGTATCTTTTTTAAATTTCTTAGTAATTTGAAAGTCATAGTTATTTTGCATTGATGTTACACAATTAGTTATGTGGCCATTGGTCATTACAGCTGGGCGATATATATATTATATCAGACTATTCATTTTGATATAATTTGAGCCAGAAATATTTATTTTATAATAGAATTTATAATTGGCATTGTAAATGTATTGAATGTTTTTCATAATAAATCATGTCAATGAGTTTTCCAGAGACTAATGATATTTAATAAACCAGAAACTTTCTTTTAAAACAACTGTGTTGGTTTGACGTGGGGGCATGCAAAATATTTGTATGTTCAGAGGGTGGGATATGGCAAGCTATATCTTGCCTGCGGAATGTGAAAAACACAGACACCCCCTTACACACACACACACACACACACACACACAAACCTCTCTTAAAGGCCCCTCTGTTTGTCTGCCATCTTACACAATGGCATGCCACCCTTGATTTAAATCAGCTAGTGCAGCATGTGTTATCAAAGCACAGACACATGCCTCTCTGTTCCACCCCTGCCACCACCAGCGGGCACAAACTGACACATAATGCATTATCTCAGCTTGACCATATTGTGCACTGATTGGATTTAAGCTGCTTTCTTTAAAAATACTTAATACAATAAAAACAGCGTGGTGGTGTAAATATATAGAGGCTGTATATATTATCATATATAGTATGCTATTTTATCATATACCATCATATAAAGTATGATTTACAGGACTATACATTACAGTTTTGCTTTAAAGATGATTTCAGCCCACATGCTATTTTAAGAAATTCACCGTGAGGCTTTGAAAAGGTCCAAATGACAAAATTTCCTGTTTACATATGCATATTGCATACAAATTTGCATACAGTTTCATCCAAAGCAACTTACAATCTTTCAAGGTATAAATATTTTATCAGTATGTGTGTGTTCCCTGGGACATAAATAGCTATGCACATATAAATGTGCTGCTATTTTCCGGAAGCTCACAGAGACGTGAAACATGAGCCGTGTGTCACACAAAGGTCAGGTTGTCTTTTAGTTAAAATTTAACAAACTCATGCATCCGTGGGACTCATTTATTAAATAGCTTTGTGTTCAAAGCGGAAAACTTTCTGGCGCCAAAGGTGTCTCCAAGTTTTCTTTTGTCACTGTTGCTATGGTTACAGGTGTCATTTATGGCTATGGTGAGACTTTGGTGTCTGGTGTAAACAGGGTGTAACTGTCAGTCATGATGTCATAATGTCCTTTAAATACATGTAAACATAATAATCTGCCTGTGTCAGTTACTAATGGCATTTGCTGGATAATTATATGTAAACTTTACACTCATCTTTACAGTTGTAAAAGTGTTTACAATTGTTTTTAAAGGCAATGCAAGTTTTGGCAATGCAGTTTTTTAACGGCATCTAGCTAGTTATAGTGTGTCATCATTTGCTTGCCCAGAGCCGTCAGATGGCTCATTCTGAGTGTACATAATAAACAAGAAATAATTCAGTACTTGAGTTGGTAATGAGGTCGATTTTTCATTGTTGTAAACCCTCAGTGTAGTCAAATGGTTTCATACAGATGTGAAAATCCCACATGCTGAGATCCATTATCAAAGGTAGAAGCTAAAATACTGACTGTGGGAGCAAAATCAATAACTACTTCAGAACTAACAGCACATGCAGGCCAAACTGTAGAAATCACAGTCATTGCAGCACCTATTTAACGAGATTGGTGATATTGGTTTGAGGTAAATGGTGCAAACTCTTCATCTTGCCTGACTCGCGTTCAGCAGTAACCTCTGAAAACTGCTGACAATAAACCACATCTTCATTCACTGAATTTCGCATATGCTTAAAATGAAAAACTCAAGTGTGTAGAGCTCAAGTGTGTAGAGCGTTGTGTAGAACTAATTTGTGTAGAACTCAAGTGTGTAGAGTGTTGTGTAGAGCTCAAGTGTGTAGAACATCTGGACTGAAGATGAGAGTTCTTTAATGTTCTTCAATGTCCATGTCATACACAAATATATGAACAGTGAGTTTAGTGGTCATGGACCTTTGATATTGTCATTTTTTGAGGCTTTGTTTGTGTACAATTCCTAAATTTAATCTAAAACCTTTTTACTATTTTGGAATACAAATTCACAGTTTTTCAAATTAAGTATACATTTTTTTAAACTGTGAGACCTGCTGGTCAACCTCCAACCCCATCATAGACCAGCTAGCAACTAGCATGGCTTAACTAGACACCAGCTACTATCTTTCAAACCACAACAACCACCTTATTTGTGTTTCTGGCTGGTGGTTGGCTGGTTATTTTTTTCCCCAATGGAAAGATTGAGTAAGATGGTGCCACCTAAACCAGCCTGAACCAGATAATAACAGTTAGAAAGTTGCGACTGCCTTTTGGCACTTTTGGCTGGATTTTCTATGTGAATCTCATGCTTTTTGACACAAGAGAATTAGCGCAACACTTGTTCTCGACCTGACACACGTCTTTCAGTTTTTCTTCACAGAGAGTCATTCCTGGTTTTACATGCCAGGAGTGACTCTCTGCTCTGATGCGAGAATCTCACTTCTTATCGGTGTGAAGATACAAACCCTTCAATCAGGAAACAGTTCACACTTCACAGTAACATATAACACTCGCGGGTGTAAATATCAGCCCCTTCAAAGCTTGCAGATAAGACACTCACTCATAACTCCTAATAAACAGGGAGGGAATATTTACTGCTATGCTTATTAGGTATGTGAACTGAGAAAATAGACAGCGGTGGATAGTAGCATAAGAGCAGTTTATGCATTTGACAGACACTTTTATCCTAAGCAACTCACAGCATATTTAGAGAATACGTTTTTTCACAGTAATGTGTCTCCTAGGAATTGAACCCACAACCTGCTAACACAATCCTGCAATTGAGCTACAGGAACAGAAGTAATAACGATTACAGAACTCTCTCACTCCCTCTCTTTCTCTCCCACATTGTTCTTGAGGCTTGTGTTATATTGCTGTGAATGGAAAATGTTGCCTAATGCTACAGGGTTAGAACATGCAACGCAGATTCAGTCCTGGATTAAATCCAATAATGGTGTTTGAAATCCGTCGGCTTAGCCGCACATCTGCCACTGGTTCTGCAGGTGTGGGAGCGGTTTTCCAAATAAGGAATTGGGTGGTAATCTTGCCTGCATGGCTGCACTTAGGAAAGTGGGTTGGAAAAGTCATTTCAAACAATAGATCTCCAATCTCCAGCCTGCTGCAGGTGAATACTGGCATACAATGCAATAGCTGTGGTTGGGATTCAGTTAAATCACTTTGGTACTCATTTATGAGAAAAGTTTAAAGATGAGGTGAGATCCAGATATCAATGCGTGTGATGTGTATTTGGACTTTATTGTATTGATAACTCTGTGTGTATTTGTATATAAGTGGTATAATGGGATACAGTTGATAGGAAAAGGATGGAAAACTGGTTAAAATGTTTAATCTCATTTTTAAATAATAATTACAGACACACAGTCCACTTGAATAAACAATTTGTTCAACAACAACAATTTTACTTAGTCATGTCATTTAAATACCTGTAGAGTGACTCTTCCTAGAACACAAAACGTGAAGTTATAATATGTTTAAGAATATTTTAATATTGTTTTAAAGGTTTTTGTGGTATTTGTTTCATATGATTAAAATGAATGAGTGCCCTTAACCAAATGTAAATAAATAAATAAACATTAAAGTAGCCTAACAGTGGTTTTCTCATATGTTAAATTCTATGTCTTCTAAAGCAAAAATAGCTTTGCATTAGTAACAGACTGAAATTAAGCTGTTTTTCAAATGTTTAGTCACCTGTTGCGTTCAACAGAAGAAACTCACATGGGTTTAGGATGTGAGGGTGAGTAAATAACAATTTTTATTTTTGAAACTATTCCTTTAAACAAATAGCACACAAACAATGCTGTGTTATTATGTCTTTATTTAACATGCCATGTAAACATTTACAGTGCAGGGAGGAAAAAATACTGTGTAGCTCCCTAGACTGATGACTTTTGCAGAAGCTAATTAAAGTCAGTCGCTAAGCAATACCATTGGAGGTGCCAGTCAGAGACACTCTGAAAAAAGCAGTTTTGAGTTATAGATAAAGATTGCATGTTGTGAACAGTATTTCAGACATGAGATCCCAGAACACATTAAAGGGTTATAAATGTGCAAAATGAGTGAAATGAAGTTTCTAGAAAGAAGACAACTATAATATGACATATATACTGTAGTAGATATATGCCAACTACAGAGATGGTGTATATATAAAATGTTATATATACCATAAAATGTATACAGTATATTCAAATAAAATTTAAGTTATGATTTGAGATGTGATTTTATATATACTCAAATCTGATTGGATAAGAGGTGTTCTAAGAGTGCTGATATAGAATCAGCAGTTAAACACTGTTTTCTCACTGCCACATTAACCTCACAACCAGTTCACAGCAGTGACACCCTCTCGCATGACGTCATATTTAACATATCTGATTACTCTTAGAAATATAAAACTTAAACATAAAATAACAATACACAATAAAGACTCATTACACCTTTACCAAAATCCAATGAGGCCTCGGAGTTTTGCACAATACTGTGTTGAAAAGACATGATTTAATTCGCAGCTTAAGATTTCAAATAGGGGTTTTGTTTAAACCCTCAGCATGTACAAGTCTGGATTTTGCACATGTCCTGTATGACATCACGCGTTTCAGTAGATTCACTGTAACATCTGTGTTGGGTCTTTCTTGCATTCCTCCTATTTAATGGAGCTTTGTGTAATTACAGCGCCCGCAACAGAAGCGCAAACTCCATACCCTCAAGTTGTCAGAGACAGCTGAACAAAACACAGATGGTCTGTTTTATATAACCAGGTGCCGGTACGAGTGAAACGGCGCAAAGCTAACTGCTCCGATATTGGCAAACAGAAAAACTAAAGAAGAGAGGCAAAGAAAAAACACCAAACATCTCTGAGACATTTTAAATGAAAACAATTTAACTCAAGAGCCAATGTGATTGATTTTACAGTACGAGGCGAAATCGTACCTCATGGCATCCGTTAACTTGCGAAACTTCTGTCGGGCGCAATGTAGCTGATTCAGGTTGCTGTTCAGAATCCATTTGCAAAGTTTATTTAGGGAAGAGAACATCAGTCAAGGAAGACAAATCCAAATTGAAATCCAATATTGTGAAACAAAATGCAGACGGACGCACGGAAAACCAGACAGGACCAACATATGCCATTGGCACGAGAATGCAAATGTGTACAGTGAACGAAAAACTTATATACATAATGCATTATTGATAACTGGTTGTCATGGCAACCAACAGTCAAAGTACTACTACAGAGTTGACCTAGTCAGTGTGACGAAAATTATATCTTGTCTGTCTAAAAAGTAATGTAAAGCTGGATAGATACATAGATGTGCCAGAAAATAATATAGAAATATTGTTTTTAATTTGTTTATTGACATTGTTACCTTGAATTGTTTGCACTGATAAGTGTCAACATGTCAGTACAGTCATAATTAGTATACAGTACTTTAAAAGTTTAGCAATATGAAACTAGAAAGTACACTGTATACTTTCAGTGTCTGTGTAGCCAGAGAAAAAAATTCAATTTAGAAAACAGCAATTCACAAAGATTCTAAAAACAAACAAGTATTCCCAAAATAACTTTTTTTACTTTTGAACTGTTGTGCTTGTATTTATAAATATATTTTTTCCCATCATCTTTAAGAAAATGTGATTGGCACACACTTGCCGCCATCATCATGCACGGCTCATCTATATTATGGGCTCACCTGTCAGCCACCTTTGTGCCCAGAGCTCTGCTGCATCATAAATTTTTTGTCACCTACCGCCTGTCTCCACAGCGCTCACAACCTCTGCCTTCTCCCAAAGGACACTGTCTTCCCTTTTTCCTGTCTTTCTCTCTCCAGACAGACACTGCCACACTTCTCAGGTGTTTTGATTATCTATTGACAGCTCAAGATAAATTGGTAAGTCATTAAAAAAATACAGTAGTTTAGTAAGAATTGAACATAAGATATGAGCGTTGCAAGATTTAATTCAAAGGTGAGAATATTAGGATTATATTAAAGGAAGCACTCACAGGTGCGTTAGACTATTAAAATGTATATTTAAAGAAAATGTTTTTTTTTTAAAAAGCGCAATGTTTAAAATTATGTATGTTCATATTTAATGAGGCTCCATGTCGGTGACCTAAAAAAGACTTTTGTTGTAAGTATCAGAGTTCCTGTAGCACAATTGGTAGGGTTGCGTTAGCAAGGTTGTGGGTTCGAATTCCAGAAAACACACACATAACAATACAATGTGTAGCTTAAATAAGCTGTAAGTTGCTTTGGATGAAAGCGTTTGCAAAATTCATAAATGTATGCTATGTATAACATTTTGACCTTACCAGTAGAACACAATTAACTATACCTTGTCAATAAACACACTGTTAGACAGTTTAGTGGGCTACAAGTTTATCATTTGTTATAAATACGCAGTTTCTACCAACACGCTTTAGGTTATGTTGAGATGTAAGAATTTTGCTTTTAACTGTGGAAACAACCTGTAATTTGGTTTGACACAAATCTTGGGTTCCCTTGTGCTGCATTCCACTTGTAGTCAGATGTGAGATATCCCTACATGATGTTTCCTGGACTACTGACGTAAAGTTTTCCTATGCCTAATGCCTGGAAGATGACGTATATGGAAACAATGTGACAATGCTCTTGTTCAGTTGTCAACAAATAGGTCTTAGAATCAAGTTGTGGAGAAAACACACATTATGAACAGAAATGACACATTTTACAGAAACTCTGACTCACTGGTGTGTTTTAGGGAATGTTTATCATTACTTGTGTACATCTTTCCGCATACCCCCTGGAACTCTGACTGAAAGTGACGCTTTGTTGCAGTTTTCCAATTAGGGAGTCGGAAATTACGCCTTTCCGGATTAAATGGAACGCAGCGTCATCCATTATGAGGATAATAAACTTGTTCCGTTTTGCAAAACCATTGTTATGTAAGTTGAACCTGACAATTTACATAATCATAATTTTTGAAGCGTTTTAAGAACAGTTTTCACAGAAATTCATTCTGCTAGAGTTTCAAGGTGTGTCAGACAGCCCTATTAGTTTTAGAGAGAGCCAGATGTAGTGCATCTTTAACCAAGCGTGGTGAACAGTTGGTACTGTATGGTATTAATGATTATTTTACTCAACAGCATTTAATGCTAAATGCTGATGCCTGGAAAAACAACAGAATCCTGCAGTTCGATCACGCACAATTGGGCACTCGGCTCCATCTTATCATTAACAAACCTGTCTCTGCACGTTCTGCTTAAAAGTCTCCTTGTGCCAAACAGCTGGGCCTCAATGACAACTGCATCTTAAATATACATCAATTTGTATGAAATAGGTTTAAAACAGCCTATTTCATTATGTCTCCACTGATGAGTCAAGCAACTACAGAAGCTATTGGTAAAAGTTGTCCCTAGAAGACTCCATAAAGTTCTTCACTGTTTCACTGAAGAAGCAATGTTTCCTCAGAGGTTTCTCAGAAGATTCCTTTGGAAATATACAAATGAATGTTAATATACAAATTAGAATGTTAAAATTAACATTCATTATTAAATAATTAAATAATTACATAATAATTTGTTAAATTAAATCAATTAAATAAAGCTCTGATAATTTGGTCTTAAAAAAACGTGATGAGAAATGTTTGAGTTTAAATTGAGATTACTGACTTTTAAGGTCTTCTGGGCACAGACAATGTTTGAGACATTGTTGAGATCTCCTTTAAAACACAGTACTGAGATTACTTTTTTTCTCAAGTGAACAAGAAACAGATTTGCACCCGTTTTTTATCTTAGTGCTGTCCGGGTACAGCGATGGAGATATTAAAGAGATCTCATTTGTGAGATTTTTCCTTTGGCCTGTGTATTTTTGAGGTTATTTGTAGTTTTATTTTATTACCTAAACTGCAACATCATCACCGGAATCGTAGCGGGAGCAATTTCAACACTTCTCCCAGCTGGCGTTCGCATAAATGCTTAGAAAATGTTTGGAAGAGAAAAGCACTTTGAATTATTTGCGCCGCTGAAAATAACTGTAATTTGTACTGAAACCTTTCAGAGTCTAGGGCTTTAGACCAATTTAGCGCATGTGTATCCTGGAAAGAAAACAGCATCCGTCTGCATGTACTGCACAACAAATGCAAGGCCACTAATATTACGCAACAATGGATGCATTACACAGTCCCAAACACAGGCTCGCAACATACTGCATTGTTTGTGGTTACGATGGAGGGGGTCTGTCTGTGATTGATTTCACCGTGGCTAGTCTAACCAGTACGTAATCATCCTTGTAAAATGTTTATGAGAGCCACCGCTGTTTCCCATGATTCCATTCTTCACCCACTCGTCTGCCACGCATTCCGAAAATGAGAGTTACAGGCGAGCGCGCACCTGCGGTCCACTGAGCTGGCTGTGGCCGCTGATTTTGTTTGGGTGGGCGGAGGGGTGTAAGGTGGTAGGTGGGTTGCGGGCGGTCCCGAGATGGGTCTGTAACATTAGCTAGGTTTGATTGGGGAGCTGAAATTGGAGCGTATTCCAAGGTCTCTTACACAACCCTGACAACTATAAATCTCTCAGCCAGCCTTTCACGCTAAGCAGGAGCTAGCAGACAGGCGCTGTGTTTACTCGGATTTCCAGCATCTTTTCATCCCACCCGCTCCCGGGAGAGGCGACCCATCCCTTCGGCACACCCATCACAACACCAAATTGCTCGGGTGGGCTGAGCACCCACGGTGATCAAATTCCTAACCCCCTTTCAGTATTTCTCTATGGCAGATGTCTGCACGCACATTTTCAGCAATATCTCCATCAGTTGCTCACATTTAGCAGATGTTACAATCCACTAATATGACCTACAGTGGCCCCAAACAATATAAGGCACTTAAGTTATATTGAAAAATGGCCTTACATACAGTAGATAGTAAGTAATTTCACTTTTTTGAGCCATTTTTGCAATAACTTTTCACTGACGTCAAGATGACTTGGTGACAAGAAGATACATGAAAAAAGTCCCTCAAGTTAACACAGGTGTCCTACCACAGAAACCGGATAACAATGGCTTATAATTATATTATATTATGTTACATCAACATAAATTTACTACCAGGAAGTTTTTAAATACTCATATAAATAATTTTGAACAGTATATACTGTTTATTGTTGTATTACAAACCAAACTTTTGTTTGTGGAATGTTTTTGTAACATTGAAAAATTGAAAAAGTTTGTGTTTTTGTTGTTTATAATCTAAGGCAGAAACATTAATACTTTTTTCATGAGGCATGTTATAATGTTAATAAAGTTTTGGCCCCAAAATAGTTATAAATTTTGATACTGTGCCTTTATGAATTTGGTAAACATGAAATCAGTAAATTCAGGTACATTAATTGTGCATTGAAATGTTTTATCTGAAAAAAAAACAAGAATAAATAGATTCTGCATAATGTGACCCTTTATGTTAACTTAAGTGTCCGAATATATTTTGGGGCGACAGTATAAACACTGAACTGTTTGATCTTTGAAACTGTGCAAGAAATATAATGCTAGCGTTTGTTCATGCTCAGTTGCACATCTATAGTGGAAACTTAAAACAAACTCTTATCCTCTACAATGACCTTTTGGTGCCTGCCGGTGTTTTATCTTCAAAATGTCCTCTCAGATGTGTCTGACAGAAACACATCACAAGTTTAAAGGCTACTGTGATGCTTCATGCTTGTTGCTTGCAGTGTGAGGGCAAAGAATGTGTGATGGTTCATTTCATATTTATGGCTTCATTTTTGGCCTTTTTACAGTTTGTGCTGAGTGTGTGAAGTGGGCAGGCAATAGTAATAGGTGAGGCTGATCAGCAAATGACACAAGACATACAGTATTTCAACTTACATGTGAAACATGTGTTGAATGTTTTCTTCTAATAATAATATAATCTATATAATAAACTATTTGTTTCAGATGAGCAGTTTTTCATTTCTTTCTGATAATAAAAAAGCTTTAGGATTTTGCATATCCTACTAAGTAGTTGTTAATGTTTGGGGCAGTTATTAGTTAGGTTAGTCTGTAGGTTAGTCTGGCTTGTAATCAGTAGATTAGTGGTTTGATTCTAGCAGAGGTCACATTTTGGTTATGGGTAACAAAAAATGTCACTTTAAAATTAATTTTTTATATTATGCATTTTTACCAATGCTTTTGATTTTTGCAAATTTGTTTTCTAGATTTCATTTAGGACACAAAATGCTATTTGGAACATTTTTAAATCATGCTAAGACAACATAGACCATCTGGTTTTGCACAAACATATGGAGTCCATGCCAGTCTGAACGCTATCATTACACCTTCAAGCACACCTGAATGCTATCTGTTGCAAAATCAACACAACGTGGGCCTGCACCAAAGGTTTTAGTGTAAAATCTCCCTAAATTCACAAAGATCAATGTAGATCCAGCAAAGACACAGACAAGCCCACTTTCCTTCTTGTAGACCTGTTCTCACACATCCTCAAGGGCCTGCCAGATTCCTTTTGGCTCTGGAGACACACAACTGCATTAAGGCCCACAGTCTGATTCAGTTCCTAGACAAATGGAATTTTAAGCTCCACTTGAGCTAAGCTGCATCCTCCCATCAAAACCAGGCACACAATAGGCCTGCAGTCTCGCTTCACTCTGCTGCTATGTATAATTTTTGACAAAGACTCTAAAAACAGCTCTAATTGCACTTAGTCTGTGTTGTATTGAAAAGGTCTCCGCGGTCAGTCTACTTGGAGCTTTAATGGGTGTTAATCTCTGTTTTAGAGTCTGCTGTGGGATATAATCAACTCAGTATAATTAGGAAAACTGACACATGATTTTCCCCAACAGTGACGTTAGTTAGTGAAGGAAATCTGGTTCACACTTAGCTAGCGCAGCAGTCGGCTAATATACGTGTTTAAAAAGTTGATGGTTCCAGTCAAACGCTGTGTGTATTGTGGCATGAATGTTTTAGTCATTTTGTAAAATGGCTGACTTTTCCATTCATGGTTTGTTACATGTTTAGAAAATCCAATGTTCTGTGGTTGTTTACACAATTACAAAATTACAAATTAAATTATTAATTTGGTTTGGCATATTTTTTATTTTAATTTCTTTTTATTTTAATTATTTACATTTCTACTTTAATAGTGATATTTGCCATGCTGTTGTATCTCTTAAACAACAACTGAAACAAATCAATTTCTTGACCGAAGACAAACTTTCCTTGCATTTGGGCTTATAAATGCTGAATGTCCTACATGCAGCTGGAAAAAACAGTCAACAAAAAGACAAATACCACCACGTTCCAAAGCTTTCACCCTCAAAACCACAATGACTGATGTTTACATCTAGCAAAGTGTCTTTCGTGAGTTTAGACTGAGGATCTATTAGTCCAGAATGACAGTTACTGTGGTTTGCTGGTTAGATAAACATGCTACTACTGTTTGAAGCGGAGTCAATGCTACACTGGCCGTTTGGTGAGAGGAAAGTGCCAGACATGTTGGAGATAAAACCCGATGATTGTGGTTCTGGAAGCAGGATTAGCGGCTTTTGGCCGAAATGGAATTGAGTGTATCCGAGCCTTGAGAACAAGAAAAAGATGGACAAAAAAAGAACAAAAACGCTGCCATTTTGACAGAGGCAAAGCAATTAAATGTTGCCAGGGCAACGGTGATTATTGTGCCCTCATCAGGCCACGGATTGGCCCCTCTCTCGCAAATGAAAAAGAAGAAGGCAGGACCTGTGAAATTAATCGTGGCCTTCCTAGCCCAGTCACATATTAATTTTATCTGTCCTTAACCCAAACATCGTGACCTTGTTAGATGAGCTGCTACAAATACGCCTCGCTTACGTCTCTGCCTCTCATCACAACACTAGGTGCCTGCCATCAAATTACCATCCGTTAGACACAAGTTGACTTGTAATGTGATGACTTAACCATATGAAAGAATATCAAAGATGAGATTTCTTTAATGTCCTCAGCAATGAGGTTGTTAAATATAAAGCGCACCGATTAATCTGTAAAAAGATCTTTTAAATAATTAATAATGTGTTTCTTCTACAATTCAGTGTCTTTAAAAAACACCCGGATTTGCCAAGATGTTAATAACCAGATCAGAGGAGCATTAATCATCAGATTCTTCCAGGACCAAATTATTTGAGTTAATGTCCACATTAATTTTATATCTGTAGGTCAATAATTGACTCATTTGTCTGTCTTTATTACTTCAAAGGAATTTTAGTGGAGAGCTGAGACAAAGTTGACACTTACTGTTAATGAAACAAAACTGCAGACTCCCTGAAGTCACTTAAACTAAAAAAGACCAATAAAAATATCCTTTGGGAGACATCAGAGCAGTACATATTAATGAGACGCTGTCTTTGATGGTGTAGTTATGTCTATCAATAATTTCAAGGTCCAATGAAACATATTTGTTACAAACGTCATAGAAACCATTATCTGCTGCTAAATGATGTTGAAAATGGACCTAGTGATTGCTGGTATCCCAGGATGCATTGCTGGTTCTTAGCACTTCAGATGCACGGTGAAGCTAAGCTGCTCTGTGTTTGTGAGCGTGTGTGAAAGAAAGACTTATAGATCATGAGACAGATGCACACAATAATTTGCATGTATGTTGCATGTAAGTGTTAGGTGGTATGTGTCATTTTGTACAATTATTCCTGATCTTGAGTTTGTTTGAGGTCATTTGGCACCCCTGTCTCTTTAGTTTAAGACTTCAGGGAGTGTAGCTCAACTGGTAGCATTGTGTTAGCAGCGTAAAGATTGTGAGTTCGATCCCAGGGAATGCAAGTACTGACAAAAAATGTATACCTTGAAGTTGCTTTGAATAAAAGTGTCTGGTAAATGTACCTCCATTTTAGACAGAACACTTTGAGAGATCTTTGTAGAGTCCACATTGAACCTCCACAAAATGGATCTGAAAGTAGCGCAACGTTAGCCGCCATTAGACTTTCTGTGTGAATTGAAAAGAATTACCTTCACATGACTCCCTGTCATCTTCACATGTTATTCCTGGTTTGCCTTTAAAGAAAACTGAGGCTTCAAGGAAGCAGGTTTTTTCTCCAACCACAGCAGATGTGTGACGGGTTGGTCTTTATCTGTGCTCAGAGCTGATCTTGACGAGGAAAAAGGTGCAGGGCTGTAAAATTGAAAGAAGAAATACATCAAAGAGGGGTAATGAACCTTGTCCAATCCCAGCCTGGCCGAGTGGCGCTCCGGGCCAAGAGATGTGGAGAATTCGGATGAAGCCGTTTTCTATGCGGGAGCAATGGCCGGGGAGTGTGTGAGTGTGTATGTGTGTGTGGTAAGTGGCATCAAGCCAGGTGAACGGTCTTACAAGCCTCATCCCTTTTGATGCTTTCACTCAGCTGAGAACTCCTTTCCTGAAAACCTTCCGATCCGAGTCTGGGGGGACATAAATGGGAATCGTGGTGCTTGTGATGAGGTAGAATTCTGCAGGGGGGTTCTGTACACCTCATTAAGCTCAGAGCTGGTTTCCGGCAGTATCTTAACAAGACTTGCTTGTGCCCATGTAAAACGGAGATTTCCAGCAGCGTTAAAACGGATTGCCATTTTGTGAATTGTTACCACCCAACAAAAAGATTGAGGACTTTTATTGAAATTACACTTCCATATATCTCTTTACGCATAAGTGGTCTTTCGAACAATTCTGAAATGTTCATAGTTGGTGTCTGTGTGATTATTCTTACAAGAATTTATAGCTTGAACATTTTTTGCAGAACGTTTGAGTTCCAAAAGTTTTACAAAAGTAAAAAAACAACAACATTCCTATTAGAGGTAAATTTAGGGTTAGATTTGGGGTTTTAACAGTAATATTATAAATCCTGTCAGATTTTAGGGTTATGGTTAAGATTTAATTTATAGTACTCTTATCAACCAACCAGATTTTAGTGTTGTATCTACAGTGTTCCTGTAGCTCAAATGGTAGAGCATTGCGTTAGCAGCTTAAAGGTTGTGGGTTCAATCCCGGGTAACACAAGTTCTGATAAAAATATATACCTTGAATTCAATGTAAGTTGCTTTGAATAAAAGTGTCTGCCAAATGAATAAATGTAATATGTTTGGGCTTGTGGTTAAGACTACAACCACATCTTAATTGATCTTAATAGCATTTTTTTAAAGTATGTGTGATGCAACAGTCTAAGGAAACTGAATAATGTTTAATGTCAGGCCCTCAAGTTCACCAGAACATACACTTTTTCCAGCAGTCTAACAAAGCAGCTGATGTTGTAGTGGGTGCGCTTTGGCAGGGAAGAACATCAACTCACTCTCACATGATTTAATGGACTAAATGGTTTGTGCCCATGGCTGGCTGTTCTAGCCCACCCTCATTATCAAAACCATGACTGCAGAGACACTGCAGACAACATCAAACACAAGTGGGATTCCAGCTCTGAGAGATTTGCAAATCATCTGACACAGCCAGCAGAAGAGGATTAGAGATTGTGTCCTTTCACCTCACTGAGATCTTTTGGCTGTACTGTGCTAGTTGAGTGGTGGGTCTTCTAAGTCCTGCTTAGCCACCAACTGCTATATGAGTCATTATGAAGTTATTTTGCGAATCTGGCACTAGATTATTCTAATTTGTGTGTTATTGTTCATCTCAAGTCTCATGCCTTGCCTCATGGGATTTTTTTAGTGCTATGTAAGTGCCAAATGCCCTTTCTTGCAGCTCAAATGTTACAAATTTTAAACATTAGCTTTGAAGATTAGGGGATTAGTTCACCCACAAATTAAAATTTTCATCATCATTTACTTGCCATGATGTTGTTCCAAGCCTGTATTTGGCTTTCTGTGGTGGTACACAAAAGAAGAAATGTTGAAAAATAAACTGGTCACTCTTTTGCATACAATACTGGACTGAGGCTTCTAAACGTTTAAAATCATACAGGTGGAAAACATTGGTGTGAGAACAAGTGGGCAGTTGTGGTGTACTGGTTAAGGTGTCTGGCTTGTAATCAGTAGGTTGCTGGTTCGATTCCAGTGCCTGCAGGTAGCAACTGAAGTGCCCTTGAACAAGGCCCCTAACCCCTGATTGCTCCATGGGCACTGCAGGGATAGTTGCCCACTGCTCAGGGTGTGTGCGCGTGTGCGCGTGTGTGCGTGTGTGTGCTCCTGACAAGGGCTGTGTTAAATGCAGAGGTCACATTTCGGTTAAGGGTAACCAACTGATAAAAAAAAACATGTCAAGTTGTGAGTTATTTTTGGATGAAGTATTCCTTTAATATTTGTCTTTCAGGATTGAGAATATAATGCACTAAATCATATTGCTAAAGTCATACTTCTACTGTATTGCAACAAGCCAAAATGTTCTTCCAGACATGTTTGTGAAGTTGTAACAGTGTTTGAACAGTCTTGTCTGGTTGTTTGGCAGACAATCTTAGAAGTATTTTTCTCCTGACCTTGTTAGGGACGAGTTTCAGTGTTAGAGTTAGATAGCTCAGAGAATGTATAACAGAAAATGGAGGCTCCAGATTTGACAAAAAAAATCTGAGAAACATGTCTAGAACTGTCCTTGAGAGGTTGTTTTTCTTTGTCTCTTCGCTTTTTGCTCTTGATTGAGGGAAGAGACATTTCAGTCATCAGATCTTGTTTTTTCTTTAAGGAATTGTGTTCCTTCAATTTTGGGGTACAAACAGGCCTCTAATAATTTATTAATATCACACCTTCCATCAAGCACATCCCGGTGGGTTCCGACCTGAGTTCTGTGTCTTGCACTGCTGCCTCTGAATGTTGGTTGGTGTCATTTTTCATCTGGATTTATGGCTCAAGATACCTTATCTGCATTTTTAGTGTGATTGAAAAGTGTGCGCCTGATTTTTTTTCTGCCTTCATGCAATCACACTCTTTGCTGATTTAGCCTTGCCGTATTAAGCATTATGGGTAGGAGTAGAATTATCATCACAGAAGATGTGCAGGAGGCCATTTTGTTAACCATGACCCTTGGACATTATAATCAGAAGCTTCGGTGGCCGTGATAACAGAGCATCTCATTCACTTAACAATACATGGATCTTAGAAATCGTGATTCGTCAATATGCATAGTGTATCAACCAGGGTGCCTGGAGCTCACTGTTCAGGTCTCAACAAACTTGCAGGATGGGCTTGCAGTGACTTCAGGATAAGACAAAACAAGCATTAAAACAACTGAAATCAAGATACTTAGTGTTTTTTTAAATCTTTTGACTATTTAAATGGGTAGAAAGTTGAAGACTTTGCGTGTCAAAGACTGACATCTTTTTTGTTTTTCTTCTAAATTTAGGATCTCAAGAACCTGCAAAATTCCAGACTCATGGACTCTTGGCCATATACACATAAAATGTTACAAAGTTAAATAACTGAGTGACCTTAGAATAAATTATACTTGGTTTGCAAGTATAGCAGAATTAGTTTTTGAGCAGAGCACATCTGGCTTTATTTAAAGATAGAGTGAGAGTGCAGGAAGCCCTTATATGGAGATGATGTGGGTGTGTTTTATTTCAGTTACTAACTGTGGGCATGCCTTCTTTTATTTAGATTATTAATTATCTAAATTAATCAAATTTATGTTTGTATTTTTATGTAGTTTGTATTAAACTCAAAACACTTTACATAAACTTACATTACATTTAGCAGATGCTTTTATCCAAAGCGACTTACAGTGAACTCAAGGTTCCCCTGGGATTGAACCCCCAACCTTTGCAGTGTTAACGCAATGCTCTACCAGCTGAGCTAACAGGAAGGCTTTAAATTTTGTAATTTAACAATAAAAGAAGTGTCACATTTAAGTTTTCCTCTTGTTTCTCAAATATTTTGTTCTAATATGAAGATTACATGTTTCCGCTTTTGACTTTATAAAGTAGATCATGTTGTTGGTTTATTGTAGAATAATAGAGAACCTCACAGACATGTTAAGTAAACGTTTAATGAGTGCAAAGACTAAATTTATTCTTTACATCTGTTGTGTTCAACAGAGATCTTTCTCCAGAAACGAGTCTGTTTCTCATGCTTTTTCTGAGGAACTGTTTGTTTTGTGTCCTTTATAGTTATGATTGATCGCTGGGTTACAGCTGTGTCTTCCAAATGTTGCTTTTCCGCACTTTATCGTTCACATTTTGTGGCAAGAAAACATGTCATTTAATTCGCATAAGCAAAGCAAAGCTTGTGGAAAATAAAATTCGCCCTGACCACCTTTCAACTGTTACGAACACATTTTCTGTTGCTGTCAAAACCTTTTAAAACTGTTTACATTTTATTCTTAAAGGTTTGATTTATTTGTTTCATATCAAGTTTATTATAAAAAAGCAGTAATCCAGAACTAATTCCAAATTAGCCAATTAATAGTATAAAATTATATTATAAAGTGGCAAAATTTTGTTTTTGGTTAACACAAAAAAGTGTTAACCCATTTTCATAATGACCCTCAAGATAACATGGTATATTGTCTCTCTGTATGTCTGTCTATCTGTCTGTCTGGGTGTCTATCTATCGCTGTTTGTCAGTCTATCATGCAAAATATCAGACTATGCAATCTGCATATAAGTTCTACTCTAGACTGTTTTTGTTTCAAAACTAGCATTTAATCAACTGTTATTTCAAACTCTGTGTCCCTCAAGTTTACACAGGTGTGTTAGCAGAGTAACTACAGGTGTAGTTCATCACATTAACTACAGACGTCCCACAAACTTCTGACACCAATTGTTTTGTCAAAAAACAAAGACCAAAAGTCTTTGTTCCAAAACCATTTGAAACTGTCTATATCCTTTCATATATAGCTACTACTTTATATTATTATATATTAAATTAATTATTTTTAAATAATTTGTTTGCTTAGTGTGTTAGTGCTGTGTTTCTTTAAAATTAAAGTAAAAAAGTTTACTTTAGAAGTAAAGTTTTTAATATTTTGTTATATAAAGACATTTATATGTCTGGCTGTCACTCAAGATCACGTTAATGCATGTTAACCATGATATCACTCTCAGGAATGTAGGCTAAATATAGCAACCTGAGGCATTAACTAATTTAAAAGTTCTTATGCTGCATTTCAGACAGGCAGGAATGTCTGAAATTTTCCATTTCCAACCTGAAAGTGTTCCAGTCAATTCAGAGTCAGTCAAATGCAAGCACAGCATGCAGTGTTAGTCAAATCTATGGCGCTCATTAATGAGTATATAGATTAAATGTAGTCAAGTCATGATTGTTTCCTAAAAATGTTAGAATGACACTGACTGAACAATGTAGTTGATAATGAAACACAGTGGTAAAGTAATAACGTAAGTAAATAATCAATTCAAGATCAAATTTATGTTAGTTTATTGCTGTAAATAATCTCCATTGTTCTGGTTAATTTCTAGTTTTTTTTGTTTAAACATAAATTCTCTCAGGATTCCTCTGCTATACAAGGGCATATATGTATGGGCGCTAACTTAGATGGGTTAAAGAAAGAGGGCAGTTTCAAAGTATGGGTCACCACACTGCACAGCTGCAGTATGTTTACAATGAAACAATAAATACATAGTATTTACTTTTAAAGAGACACCACATTTTTACAGTGTACCTTAGAGGGTGGATGTGTTCAATGCGTTTTTGTGACATGATTAGATATATTATTTCCTTGTGCTGAGGAGAACATTATCATATCTGAGAACAAGAGATTTCATTAAACCCTGAAGTGTTCTGTTCTTTTGATAGGGAAGACAAGTACGGATTGAATTTCTAATGAATTGTGAATATTACAGATACGTTTCTCTTTTTTCTTATTCTAATAAAACATAGCTCTTATACTCAGAATGAGTAATGATATGAAGCATTTAACACGCATGAAACTGGTTTAATCTGGTTTAATCAGTCAAGAAATTAAATGATAGGAAAAAACTGTGATTCACACGTGCAGGTCTTAGTTGTTTATCCACAACATGTATTTACCTCTTAACACCAAAGTGTTTATTAATATTAATACATGCAGTTGTATGTTTAATGCAGGTCAGCTTTTTTACACTAACAAGGCTGTGCAAAATGTCATACTTAAGCTGTTCTTCTTAAGTGTGTGCTAAGAAATTACAGAAGCTGTGCCAAAGATGTAAATTAAGAATGTGTTCACTGTCAGTTCAACAGATAAGTCCTGTTCTGCTGTGCTATTCTGTCAGATAACAACACAACAGTCTTTGCAATGTGCTGTTTGCTGCAACACGTATAGATTTGTAGCATCTGCATGCAGGCACAGTCATGCTACAAAATTTTCAATTTGGAACAGACTAATAACATTTAAACATACAGCAGCATGTTGCAATGCGCTTAGCAGCGCAAGATTAAACATGTAATTGGAACTATATATCCTTTAAAGAATGTTAGTCAACATTCTAAGAATGTTCCCTGTTAGCTTCTGTACAATTATGTTTATGTTTGGGTGAACAGGTGGAGTTCAGGGTGTTTATGATAGATATTAAAGTATTTTATTTTTAGTTCAGCAATCAATCTTTGAATATAAAACTTTAAAAAGTGTTTAAAATGTTGTAAGCAGACACGTCCCATCGCTTCTTAATTTTGTCAGTCCAATTGAGTTACATCTTCCACAGATCATTAGATTTAAGGGCGTAATTTACCATCACAGTTTACACATCCTCATTTTTCAGTTTGCTGCAATGCATTCTGGGATTGCATTCTCTGCATGCAATGCTAGTTTTGGAACACTTTGTCAAAGTGGGTAACTTAGATAGTTTAAGAAACATTATTTTGCTGTCTATATAGGCTGCTTACTAGGTTTTGGAACAGAGCTGGTGAGATTCAGAAATGTATTACATGGACACTATTTTAGTAAGCAGATGGTCCTAATATTTATAGCAGTTCAAATCATTTAAACTATAGTAAACGACTGTGGTAATTCATTGGCAATTTGTGCAAATAGGTACAACATCCAAGATAAACCAGCAAATAGATTTTTATAAGACTTTTATGGGGTCTTGGCAATCAGGCAGAATTAAGCACATTAAGATCAGATGGATGCTTTAATTATCAAAAATCATCACAAGGAACATATTTTCTAATGACTTGTTTGCTTGTGAAAATGAGACTCCGTACCTGAGGTAAAAAAAATCAGGCCCACCAGCGTGAATTAAAAGGAACTTATCAATTACTGCATCTTAATCATTTGTGAGGATTGAGGGGTTGCGTAAGGGTTTAGTCTTACACTGAGACATGTCATCTTTCAATGGAAAAGAATTGCTGAAGTGAATATGGTGACACTGGGTCACAGTGAATTCGTATCATTTCATTCATGCCTTCTAAGCCTTCTTAATAATTACTGCCTTAGAGCTGAATTACTCCTTCTAAGAAGTCCTTTAAGCCAACATGGTAGCTAATACATGTGACAGTGTCTTTTTCTTCTTGAGAGATGTTGTACCTGATGTAGTTCTTTTTTTAAAAAAAATTATATCTCTGTAATGTCCAGTGTATCAACTCTGTAGATATTTTGCCTGTAAACATCTTATGTAGGATGGCTATATATATATATATATAATGTAGAATAGGATATTCTGGTGGCTTGTAGCAAAAATAGAAATTAGATAATTTAGTCAAGCAATCAAATAAATTTAATTAGACACGTTTTAGTTTGTATTAATATCACTTGTTTGAGGTTTTGACAAAGAGACACACCTGAGCACAATCCGAGACATTGCTGAGGTCTTTTTTTCTCTATGTAATCTTGTTAGTGTCCCAGAGAAGCAACTGAGATTTTTAAGATACCTCATTTGTGATTTTCTTTTTAATCCATTTCCATGAAATATTGTTAAAAAAGCAGAGCTGTGATGAAATAGATTTAGGAAATAGAAAATATTGAGGACAAAATATTTTTCATCCACTGGTGAATCACACAGTCAAAATATGAGTAAGTTGTAATAATGGCGTTGCTGTTTAAAGTTATGTTTGTTTTGCTCACTTTCCTATTACATATTTACAATAATTACTTACAACCTTTGAGCCAGGTGTCAGATACATGTTTGCAGTGGTTAAACACTTAAAAAAGGTTCAGATATCTGTTAATTGCCAATTGGGGACTAAATTGAATAGCATGTAAGCAGGGAATAATACTGCACAACAAAAGTCTTTGTTTTGCTCACAGGAATAATTGATTTATCATGGAATTGAAGGTTTTTATGCATCGAAAGACTTGCAAGGTCTCTTACTGTGGTCAGCGAGTCCAGAACTTCCACCGGGCCGAAGCAAACATAATTAATTGGATCTGATTAAAATTAATGAAGTAATTAAAGAAATACTGGGGCTAGTTTCAGGCCTGTGTGGATAATATTGGCATCATTAGGGCAAGACAACATGTCTGTGCAGGTGAAGCAGATGTTATAGAGACACAAACGTTTAATGTTTATGAAAACATAACATATTGTTACTTGAGGTAACAGAGCTAAAAACAGCTAATTCAAAAATAAACAGAAAATAAAAGGGCTTATAATATGTAACCTCTTGAGATTGATTTAGACAATGAACATCTTCCGAAAGGTCTAAACAGGAAAGAGTTTCAGCTTTTATTTTTGTAGCCTATTTGGGAAAAGTGCAATTTTTTGTATCTGCTCCACTGCTTAGCTTTTCTCCAAGGCTGTCACCCTCTAGTGTGACCTAAATAAGTCATGGCACATACTCAGTGCTAAACAGGTCAGGGTTATGTGAGGGTGAACTCAGAGGTTGAAGTCAACAGTGGCATAACACCGTAACCAACACCGACCTGTCAAGCACACATCCGGGGAGATCAATCCCAGCCTGAGAACAGAAAGGCAAAAACAAACCTCTGCATGCTGTCGCTAACAGCAACCTTTTGCATGCATGCTAAACAGGTTTTGATATTTTCAAAAGTGGCTTGTATCTTGAATCAAGTGGCTTGTATTTAAACGGCTCAGAAAAGAGATTCCCAGTAGTAGTTAATTAATTAACAAAGACAAGGGTTGTGTTGCTGTGTTGGTCTGTTTGATTTTTTTTGAAGGGCTGTTAATGTAAAACTTTGCAGCAACATGGAAAAAAATCAGGATATTAATTCATTCATATTACATTAAACACATTTAGAATGAATTCTAAGCCATGCAAGTATAAATGAAACTAATTATGACTTTGAGCAGCACCACAGGTTTTTAGGCATTGTGTATAATGTGTTTTAATTGTATATGATGTTGTAATGTTTGTCAATGGTAATGAAAGTAAAGAATTGTTTTTCAGTAAAGAAATATACGTCTGTATTTTCTGTATTAATAGCAAAACCATTTTATGATCAATGTCCCTGAAATGTAACAGATTCTTATAGGCTGTACAGACTGTAATGCTTGAAGACTGTATATAAAACATAGAATATATACAGTGTCATAAATAAGATAAAATAGAAATTGCCTTCAGACATGATGTGTGTCTACTATTTAAATATAAATTTTCTCCAATACATTGACATGTTTGGTAAACACTTTTATCCAAAGCAACATACAGTGTCACAAGTCATATATTTTATCAGTATGTGTTGCCTGGAAATCGAACCCACAACCTTGCGCTGCTAACATGATGCTCTACCCATTGAGCTACAGGAACCCCCTCCTAACATTTTTAAAATCAATTAAACTTAATAGCATTCAATTTAACAGGGTGTTTCAACCTCACAAACAGCAGTTTTTGGTCATTTTCAGCTTTTTAAGCACTTTTACAGCACGCCAGAGAACATGGCTGTTTATGAAATGTTTGTTCACAAACAATAATTCCTTATATGGAAATTCATCGACACTTCAGAACATTGGTCAACCAATCAGAACCGAGCGTTCAAACATACTGCGTTATGAAATAATAATACGATGCGGAGCTCGTGAAAGAGTCAAAGCAGGCTAGAAAAGCAGAACCGGGTCATCTGGGAGCTGACAGCAGCTCCAGTTATCCTCCGAGATGAAAGAGACACAGTGGGCTGTCGAGGCAGGCGCACGGAAGCGCCTCTACGCTCCTCTGAAACCACGAGGCCGCATTGATAAAGGGTTCACGGCGCTCATTGGCATTCCGATCGGATCGCTCTGGAAAACTGAGGGCTTGAATAAGGCAAGCAAGACTGACACAACAAGATAATGATGACAGGATCTCAATTAATCTTCACAGCGCCATACTGGAGGAGAGCGAGACCGCTCTTATGAGAGGGAGGAGCAGATGTTGTCAGGAGAGTGAGGAGTTGATTATAGCGGAAAATGGAGGAAGCTAAAAAGTTTGGTCACTTTATTACAGGCGCTAAATACATATCAGGGGAGTTTGTGAATCTGGTACCACTCAGAAGGTTAATTTGAGAACTTGGAAATGTTGGGTGATTAAAGTATTAAGTTTTTTTTTACTTTCTTGTAGAATGAAATGGATGTTAATATCACTTTTTATTCTACATTTACATTTCTTAAACATTATATATTTTTCTGACTGGACAAAAAATGTCTCAATGTAGGAATGCAAAGTGACAAAACGCAATATGTAAAATTTGTTTGATCATCTAGACTGACATGGCAACTTTAGTTTAGTTTAGTTGCCAATTGTGTGGGTTTAGGGCGGTACAAACTTTTATCTGTCCAGTGGTGGACTGGGTGGTGGAGCGGTTCAAAGATTTCCCAAATCCTTTTAAAAAGCACACCCGTTTCATTTAATAATGCAAAAATTACACTCTGCACCTCTGAAGATACACAGCTAATGAGATTTTCCGCATCAGTATGTATCTGCAGCTTGTGTAACTCAGAGCTCCAGGACTGCAGACAGCCTGTTATGTGGTTTCATGCTATGCCCACTTTACTTCAACAATAAAGCCATCCTGAATGTTCACCCATCGGTAGACATTCACTGGACGTTTTTTCTTCCCTTCCATCTCCCCTTCTGTGCTATGCTGCTCTGCGCTCGAGGGTGTCACCGTATTTCAGACGCCTGCCCCGCTCCAAAGACGCGCTTCCACGGAGAAATCCGTTTTTAGCTGCGTGCAAATAATGGAACATCAGTCTTCTGCCCTGGACTGGCAACACACGATTGCCGCTGCCTCGTAAGAGTCATTAAAAAACTGCTGAGCCAAAAAAACGTCTTTCATAATAAAATACAATTCAGATAAGAGTGTAGACAGAAAAAAAACAGGTGAGACTCTGAGCAGTGGTTCTCGGTGCTGAAATATTGCACAGATTAAACAGCTCAATTTAAGAAGCTGGTGAGCTGCCTACTGTCTATATTTTGCTATGGTGGCATCAGACATCATAATCATCATAGAATTTCATTAGCGATTAATTGAAATAATCAAACTCTATGTTCTACACACATTACTAGCGAAGTGATACTATTGAACTAGCGATTGATTTTATTTTAATTGATTTCAATGGTGAGCTAATGGTGTAATACTTTAACTAGCATAAAAATGCATACCACATACTTTTATTGAGTAAGGTATTGTTATGTTTGGTTTTAGTTAAATATAACTATTTATAATTGGGTAATGCCTCATATCTTGTCCAATGTTTTGGAATTACTGTTTTTTTACTGAGCTTGTTGCAGTGCATTCTGGGAGTGTCTGCTTCATGCAGATGCTGTAAAATCTGAACATTTACTTATTTTATTAATATATGAATAATTTGTCATTACTGTAATGTGACAAAACTACATTTGGATAAAGATAATAAATTTTATTACATTAATACAGACTTTTGACAGTTGGGGAACACAATACATTTTCTTTCATATTGTTTTAGGGGACATACTTTCTCTGTTTCTTATATTAAATATGTGTAATCTGCATTAGGAATCACCAGTGCAGTGAATGTATGAGAGCATGTGCAATAACTCAATTGTGTTGGAATTACCAAACGTGAGAAGCTACCAAAACACATTTACCTCCCTGTTTACCTTTTTATTAGCCAGTAACAATAGAGCAAATTTGAATAAATGAATCTGCATTTACAATAATCATCACTTTGTTATAGTAATGATGAGCACTCTGTGTTAACCCAGAATGCACTGGGGCTCCTTTGTGCCGTTTGAGAACGATTAGACTGTGCCAATATCTTTTGGCCTGCCAACCAGAAATAAGTCAACTGTAATCCTCAGTTTACAATTTATCTTTTCCTCTCCCGACATCCCTCTGCTGAGTCACAAGTTTTTACTGTCCTCTGTGTTGATGTTTTTTGACCTGCCTAAAGTTCAGCAGAGCCGCCGTGACCTCAATACCCAAAGAGGAAACGTGGTTCCCTCAGACGCATACGGAAATCACTTTAGATGTGACATTGGGCTTTATTTGTTTCTTTGAGAGGTAAGCAAACAAGGTGACTTCTGTGATGCAATGGAAGAAGGGCATATCTGTGAGTGTGTTGGGAGAGAGACACCCTGTTGTGCATATTAATTGAATTCCACCCGGACCTCCACCTGGGTGGGTGTGTGTGATGCAGCGGGGTGCTTCCTGTTGACGTGGGACATGTGACCAGTTGACACAGTGATGGCATTTCTCCAGCCTGTTAGGTAACTTTGTTTTGCTCTTGTTTTATTTGAACTTTTTATATCACTTTTTTTGTCAGTACTAATGCATATTTGATATGTGGTTTTAATGGATGATTACTGATATGTAATGTATATATTACATATTGTGTGTTTGTGTGTGTGTGTGTGTGTGGTATGTGTGGTTAACAAGGACACAAATGTGAATAATCAAATGAATTCCATCGTTAACATGGTTATGGAGTCACTTTTTTATAAGCCAATGGTTTAAAACTCACTAAATGGTGCTTTTCTATTAAATAATACCAATAGTTTACTTTAGGTTTAGGTTTAGGAGTGGGGTTAGAGGAAGGAAATTTTTTCAGTATAAATTAGTTCAGCATAAAAATCATTGTCTATGGAGAGTCCCTTTAAACCACATATGCAAGGGTGTGTGTGTGTTTGTGTATGTAATCAGTTTAGTGATTACATGTTTAAGACATATTCAAGAAATCTTCGTCCCAACTACAATCCAAAAAAACTAGTGAACAAATATTCTCCCTAGCAAAATCTATATCCCAGTTCTCCCTGTGCAGCCCTGAACAATTCTTTTTTGTCACTTCCCTTCCTCAGGCAACCTGGGAGCAAATCACGACTGTGGAAATGCTGTCATGGCGTGCTCTGAGAGATAAACACTCCAGCCAGCCAAAGAGTGAGGCATCTTCCCTCTCACTGTCTCCGCTGGGCTTTTCTCCAGTATTTTCTCTCCTGGCTCCAAGCTCAGACCCGGCAGCCGTGGGCAAGGTCAGGGCATGCGCTGGGTATGTATCCAGTCAAACCGCATACATGCAGCTCAACACAGAGAAGCCTGTGCAATCGGGTTCCCTTGAGGGGCCGTAAGCGTCTTCGGGATACAAGCTGAAAGGCAAAGGTTGCACTTTCTAAGTCTTCGGAAAAACGCTCCGTTTACTCCGGGGCTGGGGTGAGGTTGACAGCTTTGGCTCTCTCGTTTACCAATTTGGCAGTCAGTGAGTTTAGTTTTTTTGTCTCGTTTTGGCTGGAAATGGCGGCTAAAAATCTGAGACTTGGGTGGATTCCAAGCGGCTAAAGTGCCTGAAGTACCTGTTTTTTTTCTCTCCTGCATGCGAGCTAATGATGGGCATATGTGCGCCTGTGAAACAGCAAACCTTTATGTGCGTCATGGGAAGATAAACTCTGTGTGTAAAACTAAAAAGTACTGGGGAGGTGTTCAAAATATAAACAATATAGTGAACGTCAATTGCTCCCTCAGCAGGGGCCTCGTGTTTTAGCAAAGCCGCTAGTAATTCCTTTTTATTGCACTTTTTCCATTTTCAATTATAGGCACATTAAAAAGAAACAGGCTAGAAATAAGGTGGAAATGGCTGACGTCATAAGCTTGAATCTGTGTCACCCACATAAACACCATTTTGCCTTATTGCACTTTTATTTATAGATGCGACTGAGGAAAAGGAAAGTTGTTGGATTCAAACTTACAGCAAACAACCGCTATGGCATGCAGTCATTTATAATTATCTCTTTTTTTTAAATACGTGCACTATTTACTTTATTTTACTGCAGTGTGAAACCATGACTGGATCGCAAGATAAGACATATTTGTTCCTGCCCTCTATCAATCAAAAGCACATAAAGTCTAAAGATATGAAGCTTAAACACAGCTCCAACTATAAAAACACACTCCCTGCTGGCCTGGCCAAATTTTCCAGAACATTCCTCTCCTGTTCCACCTCTGGGTCAGTGACTGGCCAGTTCATCCAGTCAGGGGAGGAATCGTCCTACTGAGGTATTTTCTAAGTTCACTTGCATGTAAAAAGCTGAGATTAGTGAAACCATTAAAGAGTTTTAAAGCTCATTAGGTTTGCTGTCGCATTTCCATCTTAGCACACGTCAGCATTTCAGCAGCTAAATAATAGATGCCACTTGGTTTATCACAAACACAGATGAGATAAAGCAGGTTTGAATTATCCACATAATGTCTTCGAAGTGTTTAATATGGGATGATATGTGTTTATTTGAGGAGACACGTAATGTTTAAGTTATTTTAATGACTCATTTGCATATCTTTGTTCTAAATGTTCTACATTTGTTTCAGGAATAAAAAGAAGCCATTTATCATCAAGAAATCATTAATTGGCATTAAAACATGTACGTTTGCAGATGCATTGCTAGCACACTGTAACACGTTTGTATGGTCCAACGTTCTAGGCAAGCCTGTTTTGAAACTGTTGTGGTACCATAAAAGCAGCTGACATGAAAGAGAAAACTGGCCGCTGGTGCACTATAGCGCCTCCTGTGGCAATGTTCAGAACACAGTGTACAGTATGTTCAGTGCATTGCAAATTATACTCTAACACTTTATACACTTTTTGGAATGCAACAATGCATGAAATTGAAACTTTTATGCCTTAAGCCAAAGTTTTAATTCACTCTCCATTTAATTACATTGCTTTCTAGGACAAAACAATTAAGATCTCATTTGTTTTTTAGGGTTATGTTCATTCTAAACATCACCAACACAAAGGAATTGAAAGTAAGGGAGCAACTGCATTTGGAAATGTCACAAGATGAATCTGAACCCATGTATTCCACATGAGTTTTTAGATCAGAGCTCTACAATCTAGTAAAAAGTTTTCATTGGACAGGTACTATTTTGTCTTTTCTCACTTTAAATAAAAGGGAGCAATATATAAAAGATATGTTGCAAGCCAAATTCAAACCTGTGTGTAGCCTAGATAAGCACCACAGCTCAATGTCAAAGTGTGCGCACTAACCACTAGACCATGGCTCCAACATCTAATAATACATATTTATTTTAAAATGTATAAAAGGATAAAATAGGGCCAGTCTCTGATGAAATTTTAATCTGTGTAGGCTGGAGGAGCACTAGTCACTAGGCCACAGTTCTGACATCTATTCATCAGTATTCATTTTAAAAGCCAGAGAAGAATAAAACAAGTCTTAGTTTCTGATAAAAACACATGTTAAAAGAGACAATTAAGAAAAATGTGCACTGTAACTACCAAGACAGGCCGAGGACATCTCTGTGTGAGACATCAACGCTTCCATTAAAAGTTTCGCCTGTTGCCTTTCGCTGAAGTGTTTCTATAGCTGGCTTTTTGTTCTTTCAAATTGAAAATGAAATTTTTACATTTTTTCCAGACGCTCATCACTGGCGAGCCAACCTTGTCAAATTGTCCAATAATCCACAAGCTGCCATGTTGTAAGATTAAACAGAATTATAAAGGTAGAAGCTGTGAGTCTGGAGAGATGATTACATTTCTTTAAGGCATGCCTGCAGGGCGCGATCTGTCTGTCATGGGTTTACGTTGCGTGTGTGGCATCAATCTGTGGAGTTTCGATAGGCAGTAGCTCCTGGTTTCGTTGTGATATGTTTTGTTGTGTGAAAAAATGAGATTTCAACACATCCCTATAATGTGTAATCAAGTTGTCCCCTGTGGGGTGTGTGTGTGTATCAGTCTAAAATGACATTAAGTGTCTTTCATCTACACTGCCCTTGACTCTTTGTGTGGTCCTGTTTGTCAGGGCCCCCCACCCACATTTTATTATCTGATCTCGGATCAGCCTGTGCTGTAGCCAACATACCACATCTTGGCATCAAATCTGATCTGGGATCAGTTCATCATCCCAAGCACCACAGGGCCCACTATATGTGTCTTCAGCAAGGCAGGCGCTGGCTAATTTTGTTCGGCCCTACGTATTTGGACAGGGCGGCCAGTGCTTGCAGCTGTCTCCTGGCTCGAATTACAGGTGCTTAAACCACGGTGTAAAAATAAATGGAGGTGAGAATATTGCGGGAGTGATGGAGAGAGGGGGTTTGGCAGCAGAAAAAGAGATCAGACAGCAACAAAGACACTAGCTATACCCACCGCTGTGATTTGGAGCAACATTAGACGATTCGCCAGTGCCAACGGCTCTCAGATCACCTGGCTGGCATTGTTACAGATATCAAAAACACAATTTGTTATCAATCACAGTTTCAGTGGAATTCCCACCACTGAGAACAGATATCTAAAGCATTTTAAATGCTACAAATGTGTTATATTAAATTTTATAATTAGATTCATTCTGATTCGTTTACAATAAACTTTGAAGAAAAAGGGAGATATTTTGAGGAATACACACACTGCATACATACAATAACTTTTTAATGTTACCTCGTCTGACAGGATTCAAAAAGAAGGAATAAACACCACAAAAATGCTGTTCTGATAAACATCTTTTTAAACGTAATATGAATTGAGTTTTTAAAACAGACAGTTTTCCTCAGCACTGGTAAATATGTTGCATCTAATTATTGATTCATCTGAAAGCTAATTACTCAGATCTGAATGTACTGAGTCAGTCATTCATTCATTAGTGGTAAGTGAGAAAATTACACTTGTGTCTTCAGTCTTGATCTAATAAAATTACAACCACACACACATGCGCATCATAACACACACAAAATGTGTGTTACTGTGATAATGCCTAATGGTAGAATCATGGTATTCTTTAAATACCCCTGGAGTACATTGTAAATGCCAATGTACATAAATACTATCATTAAATGCTCCAGTTGATTTATTTGTTTGGAACAGAACAAAGGCATGTGGATATTATTTTCATATTTTACATCATAGCAATAGCGCTACCGTATCAACACAGCCAATGGCTTGTGTGGCAAAGTTGTGCTCAGAACATATAAAGTGTGAGTTGTCATAACAGACATGTTTAACCTTCAGCGCTGTCTTATTTTAAACATCAGAGCACGAATCTGTCTGTAGCACTTTCGTTTTATGTCCGACCTTGTAAGAAGCAAAACAAAGAAAAAACAAAAATCGAAAACTTCAAATTCCATCTGAAAAGACTTCCTTGCATTCTCTGTCAAGTCTAAAACTCTCTCCTCTCGTCTTTCAAATCGTGTCACAGTGTCTCTGCACTCAGAATAGAGCGAATCTCAAATATCAAGCAGGCCATCGGGTCTCCAAGCCGCCTGTGATGATCCATTAACCCCAGAAGAATATAGTAAGTTCTGCACTAAAGAAAACCAGCGTTCAGGTCGACACTTAATGTTGGATATTTGTCACGATCTCTCTGTTTAGGCGTTGCGGTCTCAGGAGAGAAAGGCTGTACCAGGCAGCAACTGGATCTATACACTATGACCTAATCCTGCAAATAGCTGCTAGCTTTCTGCGAAAGCATTTCTGAGTGACTTTATCTGCCATGTGATTGTCTGTCGACGGTAGACAACTAGCACTTTGAGTGAATGATTTGACATTTAAACAAGTGCATTAAAGAGGAAATCCTAAAATGTCATCTCAATGTGAAATGATACTGGCACCGTAAGGCCTTTAAGGGGTAATTCGGGTTTATGTATGTTTCATGACAAGCTAGAAATTTTATACAAGTTTTATGAAGGAAAATAGTCATTGTTTTATGCAATTCAGAGAGTATACAGGATATTTTATATTTAGCTTTTTTCATATTTAGCTTTTAACATTTAGCTTAAATATTTAGGCGTTCCTGTAGCTTAACTGGTAGAGCATTGTGTTAGCAGCACAAAGGTTGTGGGTTTGATCCTAATGCAAGTACTGAGAAATAAAATGTTTACTTTAAAATCACTGCTTTGGATAAAAGCGTCTACCAAATGAATTAATGTATTTTGAGAGACATTTTTTATACTCGGATATAAAAAATTACTAAAGTTTATTTTGAACAATAGTATATTGTGTATCTTACATAATAAATATTGTATATAATGTTTGACATTAGAAACACTCTTTGTCAGAGACTTCACTTCTCTTGATCTGGTCACACTAGTATCCTTTCTAACAGAAACGCTCTCAGACCACTTGTTCCAAAGTGGATCAAAAAGTGAACTGAGTGAAAAAAGAACCAATGAATAGTGAATTTGCATCTCATCTGAGATTCATTCCTATTCAATTCATATTTTATTATAGCAATTAAGTGACATATTATAATACAATATCAGTATATTTATGTTGCAGTTTCTTGACTTTGTTGTTGCATTTAAAGGTGTTCCAGTTATGCTTGCAAAATCATTTTCACAGAGGACTGAATAATTTGAAGAGTGAAGAGAAAGTGAAGAGTTTGTGTGTGCAGTTGATAAGCAGCTGGAATTGTTTTATCATTATTAATCTGTCATCTTTACAAATCTAACACAAGTGGCTCATTTTTTTTCTGTTGTTGTGTGTAATTATTACCTTTGGTGTGTTAATCTGTCAGACAAATGTATTTGAAATTATGCAAACCTGGAGTGTTTTGTGTGCACAGCACAGGCTAAATGTGACACTTTAAACAGACTTTAGCAGAATAAAAGTGACCACACAGCACAGCACCACAGTAGTCAAACTCAGATCACCTCCCAAAATGATCTGAATTCAGTTTGGAACATTCATGTGCATTTTGAGCCATATTTTATTAACTGATAATAATACACTATTCCACTATACAAAATGTGCATTTAACATTCTGTTATTTGCATGATAAAAGATTTTATCCCAACACACAGCAGTCAGTTGGCTGCAGTCATGCATAGGTTGGGGATTACCCACAAGCCCGTGGGGCAGCCATGCAATGTATGTAACATAGCATTGCCTTAAAAGCTGACAGTTAAAGTAGCAGGAAGAATTTGTGTTGCCAGTTTAAGGGAAATTAAGGGTAGAGTATTCTGAACCTTTTGAATTGTATAATTATATAGCTTCACACAGATTTTTGAACCATTATACCGTCACTGCAATTTTGGATGATAGCTTTTTCTGTGCAGACAGCAGTCTGAATACATGCAGATGTGTAAAAGTGTTTAGTACTGTGGAATAATCCCTTAAATCATGTGGCTTATTGAAGTGTGCTATTACTTTTCTGAGCCAATAGATTTATGATTTTCACCTGGTTGAGGATAAAACCCGTAAAACAAAATTGCATTGAAGAAGACTTGTGATGAAGGAGGGACTCATAACTAGACACTTTTTGGATAGGCTTTCAGGACACCCAAAACATCTTAGCAACTGTCCAACAACACCCTAGAAACCACTAAAATCACAGCTGCAAAGAGGTTTGTTAAAAACACTCATGAATGTATTAGCAACCCCCAAGCAACATCCTGGAAACCAACCCCAGTAGTGTAGCAATTTGCTAAAACACTTTAAATGTCTTAGCAACCACTAAGCAACACCATAGAAACAGGGTGCCATGTTACATTAGACATTAACCATGTCATAGCATCATAGGCATAGCAAAGACCACTGTTTAGCAACTCTTTACTCACTTCAAACTCCTTAGCAACTCCCTTGCAACCATTCATGTTACCCTAGCAACCACATAGCAAACCACTCTAACACTCACCCTAGCATTCTGACTGCAAATATTGCACAGGCATGTAGCACTTGAAAATTCAGTCAGTACACAGTGTACTGAGGACATGGATGGATGGATGAGTTGCTAAACAAACAAAAAGAGAGAAAGAACAGCACGGTTGTCAGGGTTTCATCAACTCAGGAATAACAAAAACTGCAAGCTCCGCGGAGCGTTCTACCTGAACCACGCTTGGAAAATTTAGTCAACCTCATTAAAGACTCCCTAGAAATGAAAGCATCCTGCTAATAACAGTGATTATTTTCCCCAATCGCTTTTTAGTCTTTTGATGAGAAAATTCAGCCTTCCATTGTTCTGCAATGGCTTTTTAAAGCTTCCCAACTGCGGAATGCTTTCATATCCGAGAGGCAGCTTAATGACTGGCCACAATGTTATGCAATGGAAATGGGCTATTTTTGGTTAACCGTAGGCTGCGAATGCTAATTTGCATATGCATTTTTCACATGGCACTCCATAGTATGCAGAGTAAATGTGTCACACGCTGTTTAGCTGCCATGGGCCGCTCATCGTGTGGGTTTCTGAGGCCTGCAGCTTTACTGGACCGCCTCTTGGGTGGCGTCTCCATGCGGTCAGCAAGTCGCCAGTTTGCATTTAACTCCCATGGCGCGAATCTTGCGGTTGCATTGTTGACCGTTAGATTTATTGACCCGGCTCCCATGGGTGCACTTAGCCCAGTTTCCCTTGGGCTGATCAATTATTTATAACACATTTAGAAGCAGGTTAAGGGCCTTGAAGGAAATGAAAACACAATAGGGATGTTACGGATGATTTGAGACAGAATAAGGAATGAGGAATCGGTGGAGGTGAAGGAAGGATGACTGTTGTAAACACAAGCAGATGGAATCTGAATTAAACGCTTCTCCCCTCCGTTAACCTTGCGTACAAGTAACGTCTCCCTCCACTAAAGGTCAATCGTTTATTGCTTATCTAGCGCTTGTGTGAAGTAATGCTGTGTCTTATTTTATTTCAGTCTATCATCAGTCTGTTGTAGTGTTGAGGGAGCTGCTTTAAAACTTTAGCTTGCAAAGCTACTTGCTAACTGCAATTAAAAGCTAGCTATTAGCTACACTACAAAAAGTAACTATGTTAAAGCTTGTTACGGGGAAAATATCACTTTAAACATATAACAGAAATAGCAGAATATTTTAGGAAGGTGAAAGTTTTTAAGTGAATGTACTGCAGCCATGTTTGTATGTATGTATTGTTGTGGTATTAAGTTGCAATTGATGTGTGTTGATGTGGGATTGTAAAGCCATTTTTTAAAATAAATTCTGAGAAACAGGCTGGGAATTTCATGTACATGTTTAGTTGTAGTGTACCAAAATTAAAGCACTTAAAATTTCCAGACAGTACAGTAAAGGGTGTGTGTTCCAGCTGTCCAAGGAGGATGGGAAAGATTAATGTTAGCCCAGGAAATTTATGTTATATCCACCTGTGATTAATGGCTGGCAGATCCTTAAAAACATGAACATACATGTGCATAGTAGAAAATCACATCACACAACAATGTGAATATTTGAGCCTTGGGCCTGAAAAATAAATCAAAGACATCAATTTAAAAAATTAAGCACATACAAAACCCAGCTATGAACATGTACATGCAGAATATAAACATACGTTTACATTTTATCTAAAGTGAGTTACAGTGAGTTCGATACATTTCAGTATTTGCATTTCCTGGGTTCAAACCCACAACCTTTCACCCTGCTAATGCAATGTTCAGCCCATTGAGCTACATATTTCAATGAAGATAAGCACATTAAAATTGGCATAAACTAAAAAAGTACCTGTTATATATATACTTTAATTAATAAATTAAATGATTTCCTAATTTATTATATAATCTTTTACTTGTTAAAAAAGTGACAATTCGTTATCTTAAATAATACCTAGACATGTTCTTGACAGTCACCATGAGAGGCGCCATTTTAATTTTTCGTGGAGAAAAATCCCCAGGAGAACTTTTTCATTAGGAACAATGTTAGTGTAGCTGACTCACCATAGCTTCAAGTGAAATATCTGCTGATACAAACCTACACTTCCAGCATTCCCTTCTAGAACATAATGTAGACCACCACATACCAAGACTTTGGCAGGCAGACCCCTGAATAATGTGACAGGCAGCCAGCCTGTATGGTTATTAATGTTACTTGTCTCAATCTCTTAATGTTCCTCCGGCCTGGGGGATGGCTACAGGTGTTTTAGGCTGCATTACATCTCATTTTTCCCCTCCACCCAAACTGGAGTTAGCATTTTCAGTCTAGCTGAATACATTTCCAATCTAAAGGGAATCTGCTTATCCAATACAGATGTTCTGTGTACACACAAACACTATCATTACCTCTATTAAAGTAATGGTAATTCTGTGGCATTATTTAACTTTTGACTTGACCCCAGTGACCAATCAAGAGCTGTCTTAACATTGCTTGTTCTGATTGGTTGGCGCTATGCAACTTCCAAGATTCAAGAATTGCACTGGTCTAAAAAATGAAGGTTTTATTACTTTTGTTACTTGTCTGTTTATCAATCATTTTACATACCAGTTAGATTCCTTTTAAGTAGTTAATTATTGGCCAGACAAAGCTGAAAAGTGTTCTGGACTTTAACCACAGCAGTAGTCAATAGTTAAAAGTCTAGTTAAGTTTGGTTAAAGTTTGTTATCACGCATCTGGTTAAATAACACCAGTGTAGTGCCACTCCACAATATACTGTGTGTGCTGCATGTATTAAAAAAAATACTTTTAGACGCCTCCCAAAAATATTCCTGTTGGATAAATAAAGTCCAAAAGGAATCCACTGGGAAGTGTATTGAAAACGAGTTAATTATATTTAAGACTGGCTGGCTGGCTTGAATAGCAAAGTTGTTACAGCTCCTGCCAAAGATAGATGTCATGTCCGTTCCTTTTGGAAAACCGCAGTTGCCTAAATTTCCCCCATTGATTATTACTTGAGTGCCACTGGTAAGACATGATCCAAGTGGGACTGTGCGGAGAGAAAGCAGGGGATAAAATGCCAACAGGCATGTAGCCCAATGGAATTAAATAAGCTGGAATCTACAGTTTTTCCCTGGGATTTGTTTCCGTTCTTTGAAAGATACGACAGGCACAAGATAACAGCTTTACCCTCCAAAATCTTAGCGCACAGGGATATGAACAGAACTACATTCATTGTTTAGTGGAAGACGTTCCAACACTTATTCCCACATGAGAAATCCATTTCCTTTCTTTCTTTGCTCCGCAGCAATTTTTTGAGTGGAAGCACTCCAAAAGCGTGCAGCTTAGTCAAGCTCTCAACCAAAGATATTCTTCATTTCCATCGGGACCTCTGGCACGCTGGATTGTTAGGAACTTGGATTCACTACTGGAAAACTCCTCTTAAATTGAAAGGACTGAAATAGAACAAGTCTGAATCCGGCACTATTTATTTAAATCCAAATGCACTGACATTTTTCCCAGGAGTTAGATGGAGTTTCATTCTGTGCAAAGTAAATACAACGTAACACCCGAGTCTTTGAATATCACCCTCTGCTGTTTCTCATTTAAAGGTCACCTCTTTCAAATGTTCTGTTTTAGTCAGTGAAGTTTCAACATTTCATATAAGACTAAGCAAGTGTAATAGGATGCTATGCACAAAGACCTTAACAGAGTTTGACTAAATTAACAGAAAGATTGTTCATTTGAATGTGCTGGTCGAAACATCAAAAGCTGCCTTATGATACTGATTTTGTGAAACCTATTGTATATGAAACTTTGACCTTTATGAAAAGTCCAGTAAGCTATATAAAGTCCATATATATATATACATATATATATGTGTGTGTGTGTGTGTGTATGTATATATACATGTAGAACATATGATATATATGCAAGAGAACAAAATCTGGTCGCCAAACTTTACCTACAAGTTAAACTGAGTCATTTAAAGGGTCCAGGACAGGTTGTAGAGATGACCGTAAGATATGAATATAGTCTAGTTACAAATCAGTGGTGAGATATAAGCCTTCACCCAACACTAAGGTCATCATGTTAACCTGTCAAATTGGTCAGGGAAGACAAATGTAGTCACTCAGCATTAGTTAAGACTGTCTGTTTCATCTGCTGTGTTCTGACATTTCATTTTCGATTTTCAAGTTCACATGGGTGTCATTGAGTTTAATTCTCGTCTTCGGCAGGTAGCACCTCTGAGATTTCACGTCCACCAAAAAGACGGTTTGATTTGCTCCTCCTTAGATCTCAGTTTGCTTTTAATCTCACATAGGCAGACTTTTGACTTTACGCATAATGTCTAGTCCAAGAAGCAGCCAAAAAGAGTGGATGATGTGAACGATGGCATTTAAAGGAGTAGTTCGCCCAAAAATCGAATCAAAATCTTGTCATAAGTTACCCGACTTCATGTCGCTCCAAATCTGTTCAACCTGTATGCCTGTCTCCTACAGAACACAGAAGTTGATATCAGTTTTTCTAGAAACCAGCATATATAGTATTATGTGCTAACATTTAAAAATATTTACTTTAGCAGCCTATACTCAGAAATAACAGAAACTTAAAATTGTCTGAGGTGTTTCTGACCGAGCCCTAACGATCCACAGCTGCTAAGCTACTGAAGGGTGAGGCGTAAAAGGCACGACCACGTCCAAACGGAGGTGTTATAAAACCATAAAGGACAGTGAGTTGTGACACCAAGGGTCGTTTTGAAGTATTATTCTCTCTCTGTTAGCTGTAAAGCCCACCCCCGGCATTACGTTCGTAAAAGCAAGTCATCTAAGGCATTCTATATGTAAACAGATGTTAGCCAGACTACTTGTCTAAGGGGAAAAACATAATCTTACATGGTTTAATAGCCTAGAAGTGGCAACTAGCATATCAGCAGCAAGAAAGCTGTGTGCATTAGGCTTGAACTTTTGAACATGCCAAGTTAATAATTTTTTCTCAGAATGAAACAACATTTAAGATCATTTACTGTTGCTGGAACCCATAACAATCTTTTTTATTCTTCTGCATATTTAAGTAAACCCTTTAGCAGGTATATAATCCTTGCTAAGACCAAAAGGATGGCCTTCTAACAAATTCTTCCTTATGTTCACGTACAGCAGCCAACATAGTACTGTAGGCAGGATTATTGTAATAATTAACTTTTGTTTGACAAGCCTTGGAATGCAGCATTGAAATTGTTTATGTGCAGAAGTTAAAGCAATAGTTTACTCATGCGCTATATAAGTCTTCTGAAGTCATGCCATTGATATCCTTGAGTGAGGACATCATTTATCTGAACTCATTCCACTTTACTGCAGCTTTCAAATCTTATTCTTTATATTAGGTTACATCACATTTGGTTCATCACATCTCCCTGTGCACATTTTATTCAAAAATTCAATATGCATTCAAAAATATATGTCTTCTTTATTGAAGAAGACTTATGGGTATTTAAATATATGCAGACGTAAATGTTTTTGTATGGAAAAGGGCTGAAAAGATATTTTTCAAAACGTTCTTCTTTTGTATTCCTAAAATAATAGCATAAGTTAAATAATAAATAATAATAATAATTAGGTTAAATAATAAATAAAATAACTCAGTCTCATTTTATTGGGTAGTATATTTTTTATACTGTAAGTATCTTATAAGTATCTTATGTGCTATACAAAGTTATATAATCTTGCTCGGTCTGCTAGGCTTGAATTATGAATCCTGTGTTCACTTATTCAAGACAACATATGAAAGCAGTGGATTATGCTAATGATTAACCTTTGGTAGGCGAGTCTTGAAATGCTGCATTTGAAATGCAAGCATGCAGAGCTAAGCCAAAGGGACGCAAAGCATCTGGCCTGTTTCACACAGTGTGTTAATCAGAGACCCTCATCGCTGTCATGTTTTTCAATAGGAGAGATTTTTGCCCCCCTCTTCGGCTTAATGTGGTCAATAGTTGGATTTTAAAAGTGCTCATGAGGTCTGCCTCCATGAGCAATGAGCAACCATTGAGACAGAAGGCTAAAATGACAGGGCTGTAACAGTGGGGGGTATGTGTGGGGGGTGGCGTCAGTTTTACATTCTCAAGACATGTTTGCCAACAGCATGTGGCAGCTTGAAGCAAGACGGCCCCTTCTGCCTCCTTCTTCTGTGTCATTCCAGCCCCCCTCCCCCTACTCAGGCTAGCGCTAGCTCACGCTCGCACGCTAATCAAAATGAGCATCTGAGAAACGAGGGCAGGTGAGATGCGGCTGAAATGTGTTGATGGTTATCAGACATGGTAAAAGGAGTGAGAGACTCTTATCTGGCCAATCTG
>JBAJNP010002225.1:0-5000 GCA_036877545.1 Yasuhikotakia modesta
CCAGGTTCTTTGAAGGCTTATGAAACGTGATATTGCTCTGACTGTCCACGTGCATTTTGGAACTGAAGGTACAGTTCACTCAGAAATGGATTCTGTTCATACCGTTCCACAATCATTCCAAATGACACACAAAAATAGTGCTTTGGTTGTTGTAGAATCTTGTCAATCTATGGTCACCATTGAATGACATTAACCTGTTGTAAAGTTATGAGGGTAAAAAATTTTAACAGTTTAAATTACAGTGTGAAATAATTACGTTTTCCTTATAGGACCTGGAAAGACAGTTCTTTAGCAAGCCAAGGAGAAACCGTTCCAGAGAAGATATGAGGTCCATATATTCTGAGTAATAAACACCTTCATCCATGTTTCTCCTGTAAGAAGATAGCATTAGTAGTCTAATGGTTATGTTGGTGATGTAATTGAATATTTGTTTTGCATTTGTCTTGGGGTGCATGTTACGACTTATCGTCTGGAATGTGTAACATGCCATAGCTTCTTTAACTGAGCGTCTTGTCATCATCCTCTCTCTCAGTGCCTGAATTCACCTCTCTTTCTCCGCTCTCATTGGCTCTTCACACGCAAACACCCCCCCCTCAGTGTGTTAGTATTAGTCTGGAGTCAACCCTTGAGTCTGGAAAGGCTGAACAGACTGATGAAGGAATGTCAATGTGGGTGGTTGAGAGAATGTCCTGCTGTTTGGGAAGTGAGACCTTCACAACAAACTCTATTCCATTATCATCACACAGGACCGGGCCTTCAATCACATCTATTGCTCATTGTAGTGATAAAAACTTACATTTAAATGTTAATGTAAGCCACAGTTTGCATTTTTTATGGAAAAGTGTTTCAAAACCTGAATAAATGGTCATATAAAATGGTGCTGAAACTAAGGGCCATTTAATGTCAAATTTAGTGTTTTAAACTTTTAATATGCTATTGTATTTACTTGTTAATTTAGATGAATAGATACAGTATATTAGAGTTGAGTTTTAAAAATTGTATTAAGTAGATTAATCATTTAGCCTTGTTGCCACATTATTTGTGGTTGTCAGGATGTTGCTATGGGGTACAGAGGCTGAGGAGTTTGTAGTTGTTTTTTGAGTAGCAGCTCAGTAAATATGTTGCAGGTCCTTTTTTAGGGTTAAGGGTTCAGATCCTGAGAAAACAAGTTTAATCAATCATAATAATGTTGTTTGTATTAGCAACATTTTTTGTTATGCGTGGCAGTGTTGCACAACAACATAAACTGAAACTAAACATTACAACAGTTGACAAATGTCTGAGGGTAAATGTTCAGTTCTTTAATTTCAATGGCTATATCACCCACCCCTAACTCTTAGAATTGAAGGCGTCAGTAATCGACCATCATATTGAATTTTAGACCCCTCTAAAATTTGGAAAAGTGCCTTTAGCTCTTAAAGCCCTTGTAATGCTCCAACATGCTGTATATAAGCCCTGAGGGAAAAATAGTCTCCTTGTCTCTTTCAATATTTCAATACCCCTGTCTGGGTGTTTTCAAGCAAATGATGGCTTGGCTTTCAATATGACTGCCATCAGTAAAGGTCAACAATATTGATTCACTGTGAGACAGGCACGAATGCTAGAAATGCCACATAGCTAACTACAGATTTATCTGTCTGTGCAAAGCTTGTACATTAATGAGATCGACTGCTGAGAGACTTTTTCTAGCCGGCATAGTATCCATCTCAAAACTCTTTACGCAGGTGAAACACAACGGCTTTAAGAGTCTCATTTATCCTAGAGATGTTATTTTGAATCGTAAGGGGCTTTTTTGTGATCTTTATCTCTCCACTTAACCAATGGTCTCCATGGGAATTACAAAATGGCTGCCATTACTTTTCACCAGATTAAAGCACAAAAGAAACACATCAGATGGTTTGAACTGAAATGTCAGAAGTAATTCTCTGTTTCATTTTATCGGGTTGGTCACAAAGAGAAATTGTAAATGTCAAAAGCCTCTGTGTTAACCAGCTGGATGTTACATCCTACAATTTTACCTCCTGATTGATGGTCATTCAAATAAGCTTTTTGTCTGTTCATTAATTTGTCTCTTAAGTATCTGTGAGTGTTTGATTTGAGGTATGAAGGGCTATGAAGTTTTCAAAAGGCTCTAATATGTGACATCAGAATTGGCAAATATTAAAACTTGTGTTGCTCCCTTTTATTGTGCTCCGAATTTATATTTCCTTCACAAAAGGAGACATTTTGAGAAATGTTTACGCTGCTTGATTACTATGCAGTGACAAAAGAAGCACCTTAAAAAGTTTCTCATTTGGATCATTCTGTAATTTTAGTCTTCTGATGTCACATGAAGCCATTTTTAAACTTGTTCTAGAATCAAACCAACATTATTGGCATTATTTACTGACAGTCTTCCCTTCCTTTATTCCTTTCAAATCTTTTTCATGCATACAACTTTTCAAACTTGATATGTCATGTTTGGTTGTGAGAGACACAGGAACCAGTGGCTTGAGTCTTGATGCACCTCTTTTCAAAATATTTTTTATTTAAGGGTGAACGTTCGTATACCAATTCAGTATTCGGTTAGTATGTAATATGTATCCTCAAATGAAGAAAAAAGCAACACTATAAAGTCAGAAACGCATCTAAAAGCTTAAACGTCGAGTTCTATGAAAGAACACAAACCAGAACATGAAGAATAAAGACATGTGATAGATAGACCTGTCGCTTCCACGCTTATCTGCTTGTCAGCTCACTCCCTCTTTCCGCCACGTCGGTCCCCGCTGATCTGTGCATGCTGTGCGGCTGGCGGGTTTTTGATGCCATGGGGTGGTACACGCTGGTTCGTCATGCTCTTGAATTTGTTCCTTACCAACTCAGACCTCACATGGACACATCAATCACTCTCCCATCTGCCCTGCCAGCAGAGAAAGCCCAAATGGAAAAATGAAACGTTCCCCACGCTTTTCCGCCCTTGATCTATAACATGTATGTGGTATGATGTTGGTGGATTAATGTGGGGTGTCAGGGCCTGTCAGGGCTGAAGGCTAAAGCTGTAATGCGCAAAGGCACGGGTCACATCGGGCATGTGGCAGATCGCATTCTGTATCTCCAGATTGGAGCTGTCACAAACCGAGTTCCAAATATTCCCAAAATTGCAAGGATTGGTCTCGTAGAGCCAGACTTTGGATGGTTGGCAAATTTGGTTTGTTTGTTAGCTTTTGCAGGCCAAGAACCGCCCACTTAGACAGGAAGCAACCATCTGATCAACCGTCTGTAAAGTGAACAAGTTTTTTACATGGTGTTAGGGAGGGGGTAAATCCGAAATCAATGATGCTGCAATAATGGGCCGACGTGCAACAGCATGGTAGCTCATTCAGAATAATGGCACAATAATAACTGTGTAAAGTTTAACAGACAACTTCAAATTGAAAATGGGCCACATTCATTAATGAGAAATTTATTCATGTTCATGTTTCATGAATGAGGCCCAATTCAAAACAAGAATAACGTCACTGGGATAATAATACAAACGTGTGCAAATAATACAAACGTGTGCAAACGTGTGCAATTCAGACAATCAGATTACAACTGGCCATTTTTGCCAGCTCTTGCCATTTGTGTGTGCGGCTTGTAGGCGTGCCATCCTGCGCTAAGACTGAAAGCAGACTTGTTTTTGTGTGGGTCTGCTGGTCTTAAAGATCCTCCTCTGCAGTGATTAGGAGTCTACAGCTGAGCCATCCAGCTGGTTTAAGTGGGTGATCACATCCTGAACCATTAGCTCCAGCCCATCAGAGACATATCAGCACAGTTTCTACAGACAGAACACTGTCTCCACAGAGAGACTGATAATGACTGTTAATAATCACTAATTCAACATCATTATGACATGTTCCATGTTCCACCCTCCTGGTAATCACCCTTTTGGCTGAGCACTCCACTCTGGAAAACACACAGCAAAAATAAGCAACACGGTTCCTAGTTTCTGCAGCTTAGTAAAACCAGGGCCCAAACTTGACTTTATAGTCACACTGAGTGGCTTAATGGAGGAAATACTGCACATGATGTGCTGAAGTTCTAGAGCGTTGAGTTCTAGAGCGTTGAGTTTTGAGGATACAAAATATTAGACTTCTGCTTATTAAATCTTCTGATGGTCAGTTTGTTACTACTGTTATATTTTACATAATATTCTACATGTTTTATTACATGTAAAATATGAGTCCACTTAAAACAAATATATTGTGTTGCAGCTTTGTACTTGGAAACCAGATTCTTGTTAAGCATTAATTTTGGAGTTTTTCTTTAGTTTTTCTTGTTACAGCTTTTTGCTTGTAATTTTAACTCTTACATTACATATTATAAAATAAGTATATACAATAAATACACATATATATACTATGTCCACTAGTGTGACCTTTATAAACCTTTTATTTGCAATTAAATTGATTTGACAGCCTGTTCAAATGGAAACTGTAAACCATTGGTTTAAATCCGTGGGCTCTTCAGAACCTTTTTCATTTATGTTGACATCTGTCTTTATTTGAGGTAGTGTTCCATTTAGGCATGGATTTTCCTGAACAAGCAGAGCATTGAAGAAATATAGGACATTAAAGCAGAGTGTAGCCCCTGCTGGAAGCACAATGAATTCCCATGATGTCGTGCTGTCGTCACATGCGACCGGTTTGCTCTTGACAGGAAGGCTTGTGACAATTGAGAGTCGCAGCAGATTGCAACAGTATTCAATTGTGGATATCAGAGCAAAAGGGACACCGTCCCACTGCAAAACTCTCCTGGGTCTTTGCTTGATGTTGCCGTGTCGTATTACAAGATATTTGGATTCAGCCTGAATATTTCCATAACTGTTTTGTAGGTTCCCTGTAGCGTAACTAGTAGCTAACGGTAGTTTCCATGGATTCAAACTTGTGTACTTGCCACATGTTTGGTGAGGTTTTTTATAGAATCATAATAAAATTAGATATTTTTGCATTAGATTGATAAGAATTTGCATAAGAGATATG
>JBAJNP010002225.1:10000-50522 GCA_036877545.1 Yasuhikotakia modesta
TATTAGATAATCCTGGATTACAGCTATTGAAGCAATAATGGAGAGATAATAGAAAGTTGTTGCCCTGTACAACAATCGATGTACAATTGTGTACAATCGTACAATCCATCGAATGCATGAGTGTTTCCCTTCTGAAACTTGCTTCCACTTTTCTAGGTTTCCGGTGTTCTTTGAGGCTGCTAGCGCTGCAAGGCAGTTTCCCCAGGCAGGTGTTGTTTTTGCTTAGAAACTTACAGCACACCTCTACTCATGCACTGGGTGATTTTAGCGTTTGTTCATGTCCATACCACAAATGGTGCAGGACGTGGTAACTTGGTATCAAAGCTTAGTATTTAGCATTTAAGGTTTGTTCAAATCCATAGCCACAGCATGAACATTATTAGTAGTGATCATGCTAGCCTTAGCAAGCACCGCTAACAACCACTTAAAATAATGAAGTGTGTGCAAAGTAGTTATTCCAGCTCTGAAGGGGTCTCCAGCAACCTGATAATGGAGATGAGGCCCAGTTTTAACACAACCCTGTTCAATCTCCCAAGTCATTTCCTCACACGGGAGCTGCTGCCCTCCTGAACAGAACCTTTATAAATCACACACTCGAGTGAGCCATTTCATCTGCTGTTCCATCTGAACTTCTCAAATCTCACTGCAGCTCTTTTCAACCCAAGACGACTCATTCACTGTCTTTCTTTTGATGGAAACTGGCCCTTCCAGCTCATGGTCTACAGCAGGGCGGGATGACTGCTTACGAATGAGGAGAAAAGATAAGAGAGCAAGAGATAGCGTGTGTTTGTGGGCATTGGACTGACATAAATGGTCAAAATGTGGTTTTCTCACCATGTGTGGGTGGAGTGAACCACTGAGGACATAGTCATTCCAAAAATATTCATCCATTCCTCCCCTTTCCTGTTCTGTCTTTTGCTCATTCCACTTAGGGTTTGTAATAAATCCATGTGAAGATATGAGAGGTTGAACTTTCAGGCTCTTCACCGTACCCATTAGAGCACCAAATCAGTGTCCAGGCTATTCCAAGCATTTTTTCCATCCCATTAGCCAATATTAATAGATATGATAAAAAAAAACATAGGTCATACCAGCTCAGGGTGGAGAGTCTGCATTCTGGAACATGGTGTAGCTAGTTTGTTGATGGTCTTGGATGGTGCACAAGCTCTGACTATCTAGACCAAGACCAAAACAAGTTGTTGACCTTGTACAACATCAGCTGGCAGAACATTGAGCAACCTTTAGAAAATTGAGTTTTTGTTGACTTTTCTACTTGTGATTCATAAATTCATAATTTTTATAGATTTGGATTTATCATCTATTCTTACTAACATACAAAATGGGGAACATTGTAATGGTTCAGAATATTACCAGAAATTTAATGTTATTATAATTTTTTTTATTTGTAAATTTGAAAAATGTTTTGTTTGAAAAACTTTCACCACTTCAAGTGACAATTTTAAAGTTTAGATTTTCCATACTGTAGTTGAGAGAACCATATAGAATGGTCCAGGGAGAAACAATATTCCATGAAAAACATCTTGCAAGAGAGAGATGGTGTTTACAGCATCAAGTCTTGCGTGTGTCCACCTCCTGTTGTTATTTTAGGAGCTACATCCCATGACTTGTTTCTCCATGATAAGAAGAGGTTCATCAATAATCAAGAGATTTATATCGGTGTACAGGTGTTTACTCTGTGAGATAGTTGCCTGTGAGGTTTCTCCAGATCTGGTGCCATGACCCGACTGTGTGTGATCGATGCATAGGTAGAGTTTACGGTTGAAAAAATCAATGGTGTTTATTAAGACACGCTGTATGCAGACAGAGCAGCCATAGCAGACAGAATGATGAAGTGCACTGGTCTCTGTGTGTGTTTTTCAACAACTTCTTACTGCAACGTTCCAAAAGCCAAGAACCAAGGGTGGCTTGTTTGCTATTTTGAGGACACTTAATCACCCAAGGAATTCTGTTCGGAAAGCTCACAAATCTCATGTTACATCTGTAAGAAATAATACTGTAGCCTTTCAAGTTCAAAGAATGTACCTCAGTATCACAGGCGGTGAAGGTATTTGAAAGGTCTGTTCTTTCCTTTTTGTTAAACTTCTGGTATTTTCACTTTTATCTGTTGTTTTAATCTGTTGTTTAATAAACATAACAGAAATTGTCAAGCAGGGCTTGTTTTTAAACAGAATAAAAGACCCTGGGGCAGTACAATGGTTTAAGGGAACTTAAGGTAGTATTGGGGGGGGTTGATAAAATTGCTCATTGTTCATTTCAGGCCAAACCAATGGCTGGGCATTCAAATTTTGAAAGGCTAATCTGTCAGGCTCCTGAAAAGCTCCCTTTTGCTAAAACACATGCTTATTTACTGACACACACGGTGAGGTCACATGGAAAAGCACAGACGCACTTACACGTGTTAGTCCTGCTGAGACTGTGTGCTGAGGTGAGGGAGGGGTTGAGAAAGAATTTGAGGATTGCTTTCCAGGTGTTGTTCGCACTCCTTAGCACGTTCCTCAGCGCAGCACACAGATGACATGAGCGTGTGTACTGTTTACTGCACTTCAGCTCAACTTACAGATTTAATCTTCTGAGAAAACCTGAAATATGACAAACTTTCATCTAAGCTAAGCACTGGTCTCACTGTAAATAGCATTGTTTGTATTCTGTGTGGAAGCGTAGCTAAAGGGTGGCTACAGTTTAGGAAGTCACAGGCTGTTTGTGTAAGGGGAAAAAATGGAAATATGTCTTTAGCCAAACTGTATTTTCTTGTGCATTATTGAATTTTTCACACAGAGCAGATGACGTAAATGCAATGAATCCTCTAGTTCTATTTAGGAGAATTTCAGGAAGAATTTGGAAATGTCCTTGTCATATTTTACATTAAAATAAAAAGTTATAAAAGAGGGAACATTTAATTTTCATTTCTATAAAGTAAAAAGCACTTATGCAATAAATTCGGTATATTTAAATTGAGTTTTTTGTAAAGTGCAGATGTTAATAGCAGAATTTATCATACTAAATCTAATTTATGCAGATTAAAAATTAATTGTTATTATTTGTATACTGAAAGGATGATTTGTATTTCTGCAGCAATGAGATTTCTTACTTTCCAGAAGTTACTTTAAACTTTTGTTTCTATATTCAGTTTTTATTTATATCCCTTATAAAACATTTGGTGGTAAAAAATATTCAAGTGGTCTATCTTAAGCATTTTTCCCACTTCATTTCTCTCTCTTTTCTTGACGCAGATGTATACACAGAAAAAATGAAAAGCAAAGCAGGAAAAAGAAAAACTTGCCCCTCCCTGTAATTTACGACAGCCTGACGTCCGTGCGGCTCGTGCAGCTCAGGAAATGAGCGCGATCTTACGGCTCTGCGCGTCTTGATGAAGTACAGTAAATAAATAAATAAATAAGATGGGGGCGGCGGTGATTGTGCGGAACAGCAACCTGGGGGTAAAGTCATTCCTGCTATGCAGATTACAGGCAGGACTTGGGCTGGGAAAGAGGCTGCATTATTCATAGAGACTTCTGGCAAAATCACAGACAGATTGATACTCACCCTTCCTGGCAATGGGCCAGAGAACGGCAGATCTCTCTGTGCCTGTCTCTCTGTCCATTTCTTTTCTGTCACCTCACTCCATCTGGTTTTCTCCTCTCTTTTTTCCTTGCTATCTTTGTTGTACATCTATCAAACTCAGTCCTCTTCCTCTGCTTTTCTGCCGCCTCCCACTGAGGCTTTGCGTTTTTTCCGCTTGTCCACAGCAGGCTCCTTCTGTCTCTCCCTCTCTTACTCTCTTGCTTGCAGTCGTCCAACTGTCACGGAGATGACAGGGTTTGCCTGAGGAGAGGTCAGCACTCACCTGCAATGCAGGTAGCGTGACACATGCCCACAATCTCAATGCATCAGAACCCGAGCCCACGTCCCTTTAAAGTGCCACCCGGCCTTGAATTTGTCACAGAGCAGTCAAGTGTATTTAAATCATGGGGCTGGTCTGAGTTCTTTGATTTTGGAATGTTGAGGTTAAAACTGTTGAGTTTTCCATTAGATTCCTTAAATTAGATATAAAATAGTGGAATCAAAATGTCAAAACGGGAAAGTTGGGAATTTCTGTCTTACCCAAACTTGTCTTGTTGGGACACAAATGGAGCCATTTTTAATAGCGCTGCAGCTTTCACATATTTTGACAACAGTTAACCCACCAATGGATTATCAATGAGTTAAATGGGCTGCATATATCTATAGTTACTTATACTGTAGGTAACTCTGGGGTTGGAGAAAATATGTTAATATTGAGAATCTACTGCCAGTGTTATGTTCAGTTTGCATCAGATGGTGTACCAGTGCCCCATGGGTGGTATGTAGACAAATGCCTATCTGAGGCTTAGCCTAAATACTTCCCAGCCTAAGCCTGAATGAATTCTGCTGGTTAAAATTTTTTTTTTACATGTTGTAGATGTCTGCTGTCAACTAAATCAGGTGTGACAAAAATCTGAACAAAAGTGTCAGAACAAAGATCCCATCCGGTGCATTAAATGTAGACTACAGCAGAGCCTCATTGAGTCAGTTTACACCACCTGAGGAAATAATTGAGATCCAGTCTTTATTTTAGTTTGCAGGGCACTTGACAACATGATGTAACACTGGAAGCGCTGAAGCCCCAATAATGAACAAGCAAACCAGCCTTTCTGTGTAATCTAACACTGCACACTGATGGCACAAATAGGAGCACAGCATTGACAGACACACACGCTGTTGTTGCAGACACTCCCTGCACTGAGTGTTGTTGCACAGTGGTGGCCGTATTGTCACAGAATGGGGGCTGTGGAGGTGAGAAGCCACGCCTTATGCCACTCCCCCTTTCAATGCTGTGTTTGTACAGCATTGTTCCTCAATACATCTGTTCAAAAACATGATCTGCTTTCACAGTCATCCTTTGTGCATTTACAGCTATTTTTCCCCTTAGATGGTCCTCCAAGTTTTTGACAAAATGTATTTTTTCTCTATTTTTATAACGTCCAAAATTTGGGGACCCCAAAAAGCAGGTGCTTACGAGAAAATGGCAATAATCCCTTCAGTGGCACTAAGCCGACTGATTTTTCCATTAGTGGATAGTAATGCAGAGTAATGTTATCTGGTAAAGAAACCTGTATTGTGAGAAGAAAACAGGCGCTGGGTCGGTGTTTGTGTCATTTAATGGAGAGTAAACTGCTCACTGGGGTGTGTGGCTTACACAGCGAAGGCGAGTTATCTGGCTGTAAAACCGCTCCCTGAACTCCCCTCAATTTTCTCCCTCTCTCACCCTCTCTCTCTGTCTCATTTTCTCAACCAAACTATTTTTCAACCAACCCCAGAGGAACTGAACTATAGCCTTGTAACCTGGGTGCAAAATTAACTTTTTGCCACACATTAATGGGCTGTAAATTATTATAATTGGCCAGGGATTTATTTTCTGGCCTAAAAATTGTTTTTAGCATTATTTCATTAAAATGCTTAAGCTTTAAGTTTATACGTGACAGCTTTAGCTAGCGCATACAGCAGCTAAAACAGTCACTGCTCCTCCTCTGAGTGGTTAATACTGTTCTGTACACAGAGTTTATTAGCGAGAGTGACAAGCACATTCTTACAAATGCACTCATGATAGATTATTTAAGCGGAGACAAATGCGTTTTCATTAAATTCACATAGCGTGTACAAAACCAAGCTGAGCAACTAGTTGTTAATGCAGCGACGTCACTGTCTTTTGGATACTGACAGCTTGTCTGAGATGTGCGTCTCCTCTCTAGGAGCAGCGCAAGCAAACACAGAGATGGAGGCATGTGTCTTGACTCATTCGCAAATTTTGACACCAGTCTGTCTGTCTTCAGCCTAGTTTTTCCCACCACCGTGGTTTTTAAGAAACAGAGCGTAAACAACTGACATGATTTACTGATCATTTTTGCATGATTATGTTAATTTAGTCTAAACCGCTAACATAAAATGGGTTAAACTGTTGCCATCCATGTTTCTGTTTACAGCAGCTAGATGCCAAAATGTTGCCATGATTATTGTGATGTAAACTATTGCAGCAATAATTTTAAGAATTCACACCTGCATTTAGATCTAGCTGTCACTCCCAAAACTTGGCAGTGACACCACCTGCCATACAAACTTAATAGCTTAAGGTCAGATTTTTATTTTCTGAAAATCTTATTTTTAAGATATTGAAATAAAATCTTGAGACAGACTGTTGTTCATCAAGTTGCCATTAAACAATGATAAAGTTGCAATTCCAAAAAAGTTACCTACCCAAAAACATGTTTTATATGTTTGTTTGGGAAAAAAAACAATTTCTTAGACTGTTAAATTAAATTATAACATTTTCTTTATGTGTTTTATTAATTATGGTAATAAAGGTCAGACTACATTTTTAGGTAGTCATTTTTAATTTCTGTTTAAATCATTTAAAAATTATGTAAAAGAAAGCTAATCACTGCTAAAATGCATTAGCCCGAGGCATTAAAAAGCTGTGGTAATCTTTGTGGGAAATTCAAGAATAATGAATCACTGTAAACTTCTCTTGAGTTTGAATCCATGGAGAATTTTTCTCTTTTACGGTTTAATCTTAAATACAGTTTTAGGCAGTAATCAGGAAGAAGTGTTAAGATGTTTCTTGCTTCAGCGTGCAACGCTTACCAAACACTTGTCTATCGGTTGCCTAAGAAACGGGAGGCAGGGCAAAGTGTTGCAATGTCCATATGGAACCACAATGATGATCATCCTCTAATGATTTATATAGTAATAGTATGTGGACTGTACCATAAGGTGTGGATGTGCTACTGTAAACATGCTCTTCTCAGTTTGTCAGGCACGCTCTACAGATGTGACCATTAAAAACTCCTGAACCAGGTGTGTGTAATGGGCTGGATTGTGTCACTGAGATCTCTAGGGCTTCTGACATGTGGATATATTTCTGGACTGAATCTCAAGTATCTAGTGTTGGTAATGAGTCATTAGAGGACTGTGTCAGTGTATGCAGTGTATGAGGAAACACACCGGGCAACTGAACTCACTGTCCGACATTAGCTTATTGCTAAGCTAATGTTTCAATACTGTAGAAAGTATAAAAATACATGACACAAACAAATATTGGATAAAATGGGCGCTTTTTATAAATTTCTCTTGTTTGTATGGACCATTTATTTCAGTTCACCTGTTTTAGGTGTTCATGGTGTAAGTCTACAGGTGCATAAAGTGTTAATGCTGTATATAAATTTCAATGCTGTGAGCATTTTTGGAACAGCCTTCACACAGGAAGTTCACCTTAAAATGCTGTTATGGGAGGCAGCAACATATCTAGCTAAACTCACCCCAGAGTTAATGTGCTTTAACTGCATTCTGTGTACAGATGTGGCTCGGTTCTTTCACAGCGGTTTCCATCAGGCCAAGAAAAACATGAACCTTCTCAAATCATTCCTTACTCCTGTTTGCCTTGGGCTAAAAACTGATCTCTCACCTTCCTTATTTACATTTCATCAAAACTCTGTCTGTCGTTTTGCATTTAAATAGGTCTCCGACACAGAGGAAGAAAAAGTCAAAGTTTGATTGATGTGCTAAATTTATTTCGTAAGATCAAATGAGCCGCTTTTATGGTTTTTAGCACCATGATCTAAGAACTGAGTTTGCCTTGCGGTCGTGCAAAAACCTGCGTTTGTTACAAATTGCTAAATTTGTATAAAAGGATCTTAATTAAAGTTGTGAATAACCCAGTGATAAAACCATATGTAACTGTAAAATCTGACAGTACACATGGCTGCTGTCATTGCAAAAAAATTAACTTGATTAAAAATAGCCTAAAATTATTTGTCATCTGTTTGCCAAAAAAAAGTGCCTTTACTTTACTAACTAAAGTGGTATTACTTTACAAACAGTTTTTGTCCTGGATGCTGATTGGCCATAACAGAACTTATGTACTTTGCCAAGTTCAGGGGGAAAGATTTACTTCATAAAACAAATGTGTCATGATGCTTTGGACAACATACATAGAAATGTAAATAGATTTTAAATATTTGTTCTGTCAATAGATTAAGATAATTCACTAATAGATGATTGAGTGGTTATCATTATTAACTTTCAATTATAATCATTATTTAAATTCTTTTTAAAGACAACAAAGGGTGAAGTGTGCATGTTGTTTTGAACTTGTGTGGATGACACTTGTAGGATAGTTTCTAATTTCAGTTTATTTGAGCTGTTTGAAGGTTGTGATGGTCTTTGCTGGATCAGGCGTTGTTCCACCACAGAAAAACAAACAGAGTAAAGATTACTCAAGGTAACATTCTCCCTCATTGTAATGCATCTTATCTGACGTATGTAACAAGAGGTTTGGTGTAGATGAAGCGATACTTGACCTTTACTGATGGAGCTGTGTGGAGACATAAAACAAAAATCTTGAAAACACTAGATTAGTTGCACCATTGAAGCTCCGCTACAGTACTTGTTTGTATTACTTGTTAAGAGCTGCCTGCTTGTTTATCTGTAGTTTGTAGGATTTATTTATTCTCCAAGGAATTTCTCTGTTGTGTTCTTGTTGTTTCTCTGGACTTTTTGGCTTTACAGGCTCTGTGGAATATCAAGTAATGACTTTACAGTGCCAAGCCGACTTGCTGCTCTCAGCCAGAGCTCTGTCTTCATCAATGACTTCTGATTTCATGATGTGCTTTGAAGAACGGCTTTTCAATAGGCAATAATTATCCCCGGTGGCTCCTTCCTTAACTCAAAATTTGATCATCTATACAAACAACCATATTATTCTGTAATAATCAACGTCTTTTCCCAATATTCCGGACATTGATTTACACCGTACAGATTACCTGCTGGGATCTTTACCTGCTGGGAACAGGCTTTAGCATCCAACAGCGTGGACACATTGTAGCTGCTCTTTCCGGACCTCCTCACAGTGATCAGCAGGGAACGCTGTGTTCTGCCTCATCTCGGAAGGTGGAGGCATGAGGAGCCCAGGGGTCGAGACTGCTCCCAGATTGAATTTATATGTAACAATCTGTTTCCATCTCTGCAGCAGATGCCTGGCAACGGCGTCCATGTGATCAGTGCTGAACGGCTGTCGTTGTCAAAAGAGAAATCACAGCAAGAAAAACATCTCGCTTCGGCTCTGCTTATGGGGGGCGTCGTGAGGAAGTGTTGTTTCTCACCTTTTCTTTCATCACGTTAATATTAACAAGACGCCTTAACACATGAACAACAAGTACTACAGCGCTGCCATGTTGATATCAATGTGTTTTGTGGTGTTGACTTTCGTTATATTTAAAGTAACTGGAAATTAAGGTACATCTAGCTACATTTGACTTTGAAGAGTTGTATGTAAATTAAACCAATGGCATGATGTTAAATCCGGGTTAGAAGAATACAAATGTGTTAATACAAACAATGAAATACAAATTACAACCAACAACAAGACATTTACATATATCAACAAACTCCAAAAAGAAGAACTGGAGACAAGTGTAATTGGAATCAGTGTGTTGTAACTGGTGTGTTTTTTGTATATCCATTTGTTCATTATTACTGAGTTCTGGGCATTTTGTTGTTTCTGTGCACCTTGTTTGTCAGTAGAGTCGCACCAGACTAGATACTTAAAGTAAAATTAGTGAGGGAATATCGAAATGGAGTAATGGACAAATCATTAAGGGCAAAGTGAAAGCCACTCAGCGACTTGAGGTACAAATCCCACTGAGGTAAAAATATTCTGAGATGAGATGTATGTGGTGTACTGAGAAACTTCTGTAGATAAACACAGGGCTGAGCTGTGAGCATAAGAACAAATAACAGGCTGTTTATCTCCAGCAGTGCACTCATAAGAGAAGAAACACATATAGTCGAATCTGAAGAACAGATTTGATGATTCGCTGGAGATTTTCAAATATTTTAAGAGCACTAGGATGGTTTGAGGAGAGAAAATGGCAGATGATGAGGGGGATGAAAGAGCTTTCAATGGGGGTCTATAATGTTTAAACAGCAACTTGGGGAGCCATATGAACTTGAAATGAACTATTTGATTCCATACTGCTGTGAATATATCGTATTTGTAACAGTCAGAGATTAAACAAATGAGTATTTTTCACATATATTTTCTGTAAATATTTGTCTTCTGTAGCTCAGCTTGTAGAGCTAGCAGTGCACAGGTCACGGGTTCGATATCCATGTAACAAACACACAAACTGATGTGGACCTAATTGTACCTAATTGTAATCTTCAATGCGCTTGGAGTTGTTCTGGCTAAAAATATGTGGAAATGCATAAATGTTAATTAAGCAAACGATTTGCTAAATGACACATCAATCATTTCAAGGTGTAGTGATATTGTGTCTCATTAGGTGTCTGTGTAATAGAACCCGATACGTCACCATGTCACCTATTCTCTCGTCTCATTTCCACACATCTCGGTATATGAAGTCATTTTACATTCAGTTGGCATTTGCCTGCGATTGAAAATAATGCTCGTAATTGTCATAATTTTCCTTAAATCCTTGTTGAGAACAAAAAAGCCTAAGCACTTGTATAATGACACATAAACACAGTGCTTAAATATGAGCAGCTTTTTAGAGAGGCGTCGGTCTTCACTGCTCTTATTGTGATACGACATTATTGTTCTCTTTCTCTCTTTCCGTCATTTGAGGTAATTACAGCCTCTCTCTGAATAGAGGAGTGACTCTATGCTGGACTCTCCTCTCATAACACATCAAAAAGCGGTAACAGCCTGTAGTTTCATTGTGAGGCGTCCATTTCATACATTAGATGTGATTGTACAGCTGTTTGTTTGATCTTGTAGGACAATGTTTAATGGCTTGACTACATTTTCTATATGTTTGTAGAAATAATATGTTTAGCAATTTAATTAATCAGTGTCACAGTAATGCTTACAAATGTAACCTGTATGTAGTCAACATAGGCTTTTTTTCAACACGATTTTGCCCTGTGGTGCATGTTTTCCTTCCTTTTTTCTAAAGATAAGGTTTTCACATTCCCAAAGGAAAAATTTAATCAAAAATGGAAAATTTGTCATCAAATACATAGTCTGATAATCCAAAATACTCTTTTATTGTTGTCCATGAAACATTAAAAATAGTTACTCAGCAGTGTCAACACTGCTTTTTTCTTTGCTTTTGTTCCAAAAGGGATAAAAATGTACCAAGGATAAAAACAAGTCTTTAAAAGTTTAGTTTTGCACAGCAAAATAAAAAGTTTCTTACCTAAAAATACTTTGTGTTTTATGAAAAGTTCAGTTGACAAATTGATGAGTAAACCAATTGGGTGAACTGTGCCTTTAAGAAAACCCTACTATGGCTCAGATCAAGCCTGTTGTGTTTACATATTATTATTGCTGCCTGTGTTTTAACACATTGCGCTATGGAGTCGTCACAGCACCTCTCCTCTGAGTATTATCAGACAGCACACAAACAACAGCAGCATTACAGCATGTCAGCCATTTCTCTCCTACTGGCATTTGCCGTTCATTCACATTCACATCAGCATGAGTTTTCTTTTCTCTGGCTCTTTTCATGCCTCACTCATACACCTTTTCAATTTCTCTGGCTTCACCCTTTGTTAGGTTGTTGTTCTCTTGTAAAGGACGAATAAAAGCAATCATGCCTTCAATAAGAGAAGGTCAAATTGAATGTGTTCATAAATAGCTGGACTTTGACCTACAATATTCTGTTTAAAATATGGAAGCGTCTCGGCTGTTGGCGGTTTCTCATTTTAATATTTAATATTGATTAACATCCTGTTACATTACCAGATAAAAAAAATACGTTTACAATGGGTTTATTTAATATTTTTTCTTTTGTGTTTGTGACAGACAGCATCATTATGTCTCTGTGCAGCGTCTCGTTGCATGAATGACAAATCAGCCTCTGTAGTTACGTGAAACTGCACCTGTCACCTGTATTTGCATATTTTGGTTTTGGAGGCAAAATGCAATGAATAGATTTTTTTGAATAAACTTTTAAAGCTAAAATGCACAGATTTCTGTTGGGTTCTTCTGTAGTGTAGGCCTTTGCTTTAAAATGTCTCTCCTACATCATTTTTACTTTATTTTTACTCTAATTTCATGTGTAAAAATTACAATTTTAAAGAGCCTTAACATAAGTAATGTTCATTTATGTCCTTCTTTTTAGAGGAAAGACCAGACTGTTCTAAGGCGAGGTGTGAGGTGCAGTTTTCCCCACGCTGTCCTGAGGACTCCATATTAATTGAGGGCTACGCTCCACCAGGAGAATGTTGCCCCTTGCCCAGCCGCTGCGTGTGCAGCCCAGCCGGCTGTTTGCGGAAGGTTTGCCAGCCTGGACACCTCAACATCCTGGTATCTAAGAGCTCAGGCAAGCCAGGGGAGTGCTGTGACCTCTATGAATGCAAGCCAGGTAACTGAGAGGAATGACTTCAGTGTGACATATATTATTGTGTTTTCTGTGGATAAATGTTTCTTGTGGATTTTGTCAAGCACGGCTGTTTCTGTGTAGCCCTGGAGAAATATTCTGGTCAGCCAATCACATTTTAGAATTAGGTTGAGAGGTAAAAATAAAATATGGGGTTGGAACTTTGGTTTGTGAGTTAGTTACTGGTTAGGGCTGAGGTTAGAAATAATGTGGATGAAATGTACTTTCTGTATTGACAAAAACTTGGTAAAATCAAGTATAATGACCTTGCTAACTAGCTTAACCATCAATAATTCCTTATCAGGAACACTTTGATCTTTGATGATCTATGATCATTTATCAGCCCTTTCGGTGAGCATCATGGTTAGGTTTTAGTCGTCAGCTAAGCCAATTCCAAACCAGCGCTAACCAGCATAAATTTCTGTCAAAGGGAGTCTTTTCAGGAAAAGAGCATAGAATTTCAGCTTTTTGGCAAGAGCAATAGATGGTTCTGCGGAATCTTATCCACACCATCAACCGATAGAGATGGATTTGAATTCTTTGAATGGTCTCTCAAGATTCTGTCATAGTTCCACGGATTTGTTCTTTATATTTTGACATTCGACTTTATCTGCAGTATGGCAGCCTTGAGCAGTTAACTACTCGGCTCTAACAAGTCATAAATGAACTGTAATTTCATTACTGAATATACTAAGTGATTCTCCTATCAGTTTTGTGACTTGGGAGTTTGCCAGAGTTGTGGAGACGTGCTAAAGCTGCGGTGAGTTTAAAAAACAGATGTGCATGTAGTACCGCTTTCAGCACACATCTGTTTTTGGATTCTTTCTGCAGATGACAAAAATTCTGCCTCTATAAAAATGCATTTGTGTTTTTATACATATTTAGTGGATGTAAAAACCGGATTTGTCTTTGTAATCTTTCATCACAATGTAACATTTGCTTCGCTTTTAAAACAGCTGTTCTTTTTACCTAAGCCATGCAGGCTATTGGCTAATGTTAAGCAATAGTCAGTATTAAGTGTTTTGGGCTGCTGTTGTGGGTAACTCAGCCTATTTTTAAATCTTACTAATAGTCAATACAGTAATTTACTGACAGTTCATGTTAATGTAATAAAGCGTTTGATGATAATAATAATTGAAACCTGCTGAGGTTCCAGATAGATAATCAATTATGCTTTTGTATTTGAATGCTGTTTAATATTTACACACATCTCTGCTAACTGTTTCTTCTGTTTGGAGATTCTTCCATATTTAACCTTTAACCCACACTACAAAACAGTTTAGTAGCTGTAAACAGTGTGTGGTAAAGCCTGAGGGATTATATTACAGGCACATCATTTGCTTGGATGAGAGTTTGATGAGAAGTGTTAATTGGAGACTTTGATGAGGAGTGATAAACGCTTTGCCTTTTGTTTTGCGTTCAGTGTTCAGTGTAGACTGCAGCACAGTAGAGTGCCCACCAGTGAAGCCTGTCCAGTGTCCAGCAGACAGCTATGAGACGCAGGTCAGACTGACAGCAGATGGCTGCTGCAGCCTTCCTACCAGGTTAGTCTGTTACACCTATCTAACACTCCTAATCCCAGTTAGTCTGTTACACCTGTCTAACACTTCTAATCCCAGTTAGCCTGTTACACCTGTCTCACGCTCACAAATTTCAGTTAGCCTGTTACACCTGTTTCACAGTCTCAGTTAGCCAGGTGCCTGTTACACAGGTCTCACAGTCTCAGTTAGCCTGTTACACCTATGAATATTTACAAGGTCTGAATTACACTTCTTTGTGCCCCACTACACTTGGCACCCACATCCCTTGGCAAGGGCCCTTGTTTTTCTTTTCTACAATTACCACCTGTCCAACACCACTGGTAAAATCACTGCATTTGTCTCCAGATCGCAGGTGGACCTGTCTCACAAGACAGGTTAGATGTTACATCTGTCATACAATCACAATTCAGGTTACAATGTTTTAGTCTTACAGCCCGGATCAGACAAGATACAATCCATATTAGAAGAAAAATCTATGTCGTGGTTCACAGATCTAGATTACATCAGTATATCTGTCTACAAAACAGTATTTTTACAGCCACAGATATTTACAGATGTCTTTCTCTCTTTCTCTTTCTCTCTCTCTCTCTCTCTCTCCCACTACCTCAGATGCGAGTGTTTGCCCGGCCTCTGCAGCTTCCCACAGTGCTCAGCAGGGACTTCCCCTCAGGTCGTGTCCCGTGGAGACGGTACACCAGGGAGGTGCTGTGATGTGTTTGAGTGTGTCAACGGTAAGTTATGTTTTCTGTGTGGATTAATTAGTGTTTATATGTATGCGCATTAGAGAGGTTGTCTAGTCAGTGGGCAGAACCTGTCGCTGCTGTCATAGTGACTACACTCAGCACAGAGCCATGATTACCCACAAGACACACCCAGATAGAGACAATACACATGTTCTGCATTTACTAACTCTAATCTCTTAACATCTCTCTAAAAATCAGGTTCCTGTGTTTGTAAAGTTAATTCATTGAAATGGGGAGAGTTCAAATTTTAATGCTGTAGTTTTTGTCTTTGTACTGTCAGAATCTTTTTATAAATTTCCAAAATAATTTCTGTATTATTTTCTTAAGATTTTATACTGGTTACTTTTTGTTTTTTGATTCATAGAACTAAAATGCAATGCAACTAAATAACATTTATTTATTGAGAATGTATTGTAGTTATGTTGTTGTACTGCACAATTACTAATTGCAAGTCTATTTATTTAGAATATTCATAGATTTTTAGTGATAGATTGCAGCATCACACTGGGTAAGCCTCACCTACTACAAAATCTCATTGGATATGGCACAGACAAATTGCATGTTGCTGAAAACTTCGGTTCGATCTCCCTGGTTGGAACACAGTGTTGAACCTCCGTAACAATTTAAGCACATGTTTGTGTGTGAGACAAGTGTGGAGACAAGATGAGGGGCATCTCAATGAGACAGATGCTCACAAGAGCAGACAAAATGATGACAGAAAGTGTTTACGATGTCCACACACACACACACACACACAAACAAACACTACACACCACTTACTGACAAATAAAACCTGTGTTCAGAGTGGAGAGGAAGAGAGAGCTTAACCCGACAGTCGCTGTGGGCAGAGTTGTGTGCAGGTGGTGGAGATCTTTCTCAGATGAAATGACTACAGGCGACAGGTGGAACAAGCCACAGGAAATTTGCACAAAATCAAAGCTTGAAACATTTACAAAGCACCGGACTGAATGTTCTGCGCCGGGCTTTTCCATATTCTCGCGCAGGACGACAACAGAAATCAGGCTCCATCCGAACACAAAAGCTCAAGTGTGGCTGCCTAAATAAAAGGAACTTTGAATAATTCCACTTCCTCTCTATTTGTTTATTTCTTTCCTGTTCTCCAACAGCCAGACCTAGGGCACACAATACATGAAAGACATTGCAACAGAGAGAGAGAGCTGCCCAAGGACGTGTATTTTTTTTCTTATTTGTCATTTGGCAACAGTCGCTCTCGTTTCAAATGTGTGCGTGTATAAACAAGAAGCACAAATAGCGGTGCGAGGAGCCAGGTTGTGTTATCTTGGTGGCGGGCGGCAAAATTAGCCTTAGGCTGATTTGAGAACAAAGCGCTGAGGCCGGAGAGCAGCGCAGAGCATCAAAGCCCCAAACAGGAATACAGGCTAATTGAACATCTGGCCACCGGTGACTGTGTACAGTGTCAAGCCTGATCTAATATTCCACAGCTGAAGGGGGCGGGGGGAGAACGTTCTGGCGCTTACACAAGGCCAAAGAACTTAACCTCATGCATGTGAAGAAACTGATTAATATGCAGCTGTTATCACACCCTCGTCAGATTGACCTTCTCAATACTTTCTCATGGCATGAGCAAATTGACACAACAGATGAATGCATCGCACAAGGATGCTATGAAAGCACAAGCGGTCACATTGCCACTCGCAACACATGCTGGAACAGAAAGCTGCCATTTTTGGTGACGCCTTCAATTGCGTTACATAAGGCTGGCCTGCTGGAAGAATGTAAAAATGAATCTATAGTTAGGAGTCTTTTCAATTAGTTCTGTTCTATGTGTAAAAACATATTCATTCAGCATGTCTTAAGAAGGCTTTGCTTCCTACTTTGTACTCCTGCTTTCCTCTTACAACAGTGAACAGTCAGGTTATATTGAGCATATTTGAAGTTTATTCCACCTGAGCTACTGTTTTTAAGCTAGTTATCAGCTTGTTTAGATGGACCTGGTTTCAGTGTGGTGGACCACTTTGACCAAGTTGTTAATGGCCAGTAGACCTCTGTGGAACAGCATGAAACTGGCTGCCACGTTCCAAAAGGATAGGGTTTTAAAATGAGGTGTTTATTTACTGAGGTTGCTTGTCATACTGTAGCTCTGGTAACAGGAGGGTGTTCTTAGTTGTTTTTAGTTTTTTTTCTAAAAACTAAAAATTCATAAAACAAACCTTATACAGTAAAAATAATACAGATGTTGTAGCCTAAATAATTTGATCTTGGAAAATCTTGGTACAAAGGCTTGAGTTCATATTGAAATCTCTGACCTGCAAATCTTTGCAAATCTGAGCTTGGTGTATAACATTGTTGAGATATCTTCTAAAACTCTAGAGTAGACACCTGAGAATACATTTTTTTCTTTTTCTCAGGGGAAAAATGTGAAAGGCAGGTACTTAAGTAAATGTCTTTGTGATTTTTCTTTCCTGCAAGTAGCATGAGCACAGAAAAAGATTTTGACGATGCCCATTTTAAAGATTCCCATGAATATTTGACTACATCATCTGTGCCATTTCCAAACAAATTCAGTGCTTGATCATTCTAGCAACAACAGATGTCAAACTGACAGAATGCCATCTTGCTCTGCCAGTTTCTCCTTCAATCTCTGAGGCATCCACACACATTTACAAAGGTGTTTGGAATGGCAAGGGAGTGAGCATTCTCAGACAGTGTTTGTGTACCAGACTCTTCTCTCAGACGATGATGTCACCCTTTTGGGGAGCAGATAAGCAGAAGGTCTGATTAGTGAAGTGAGTTTATGTTTGCATCTAATCTAGAACATTCCCACCCTGAGCTAATCGCAGCTCCTTTCCAAAAGTTCAAAAGCCTTATTTTCTTTCTATTTTTGTGAACTACCAGGCAGTTCTGCTTCTTTTCTCACCACATTGATAGGTTTTTCTTTGCCAGTTTCTGTCTCTCATAATCACCCAAACAAATATGTTTCTAAAGCAGTATTTCTTCCAGAAATAAATTCTATAATTACTAACTCAACCACAATATTTAAAATCTGTAGGACTTTATCATCTATAGACCACAAAAAGGAGAGCAAAACGTCAACGCTGGTCTTCATCATTAATGAAGTAAATGGTGACCAGGGGCTGTTAAGATGTCAAGACAAAAAAATATAACAAAGGTATGGAAAAAGTGGTTCCTATACAATTCATTCACAATATTCAAGGTCTTCTGGAGGCATGTAATTGAAAATGACAAAAAGTCATTACTTAATGATAATATTTCTCCACTGCGCCTCTCAAATCTCATTCATGTGCAGAAAATGTTCTGTCAAATATGACGCTGATGATGTCAAACATCATTGAAGTTATTATATAGCCTCTGAAGACTGTCAATAAAGTTTTATAGGCCATTTTAAATCCCCTAATTGCCCTTTATAAAGTTTAAATGCTTTTGGTCATCACTCACTTTCACTGTTCGGAAAAGAGCAATAACAACACTTTGCAAACGTCAAACAGAAGAAATTTAAACAGGCTTGGAATGACATAAGGGAACCCAAAAGAAACTTTATTTTTAATGGCACTTTTCCTTTAAGAATTTTTGTTGTGGTGCTTTATGTTTGCACTTTAAATTTAAATGAAATTGTTTGACACTGGGTTTGTTTATTCATTAAAATAGCAGCTTCATTTTACTTGTCACATTGATTGTTGACAGCTAAAGTACACAGTGTGTTCTTTAAAATCAGAATGTGTTTATCAACAAGTACGGCAGTTAAACAGAACTCTGCCATGTTTGCGCACAGTAGATTTGGTTTATCATTAGCGCTATTTTTAGCTCCCTGATTAGCTTTGTGCGTCTTCACACATGAACTGGTGCACCTGTCAGTCCCCATTCATATAGCCCCACTGCTGCCAGCCCCATCATTAAACTAATGTTTACCCAGAGAGGGGTTGTCATGGAGAAGGACATGATTGGTGGTTTGTGCAAGCTGTTCAACCTCCTGATAGAAGGCGATGTATGAGGTTACAAGCTTTGAGTCTGGTTCTGTTGAGGAGAACAGGTGTTTAGTCAGGCTTGGAGAACTTGATTGTGCTTGATGCTTGAGCAGTTAGCATTAGGATTAGCTCTGTAAATAGTAGCGTGTTGTTCTTCCTTAAACGACATATGGAAATCGAGGAACAATGGGCTCTCTTTCAGAAAACAAACATGGATTAGAACACGTCACTCCAAGTGCTTCAACAATGTTGTTGAATGTCACCCGTTGTTGAATGTCAACAATGTCACCCGTTCTTCCAAGAGTTTATGTGCTTTAAAACCACATTTTTACTAGGCTTAGCCAGTTCAGTGACAATTTGTTTTAGCATAATTTGTTAAAAAACGTAAGCAGAACATTGTGGCTCTGCAAGAAGCGTGTTTTTTTCTCCTGTCTCCATTTCGCTTTTTAGTAAAAATGTTGTCAGAGTAAAAGTGATATTAAGGTAGGGTGAGAATAGGAGTCACCAAGGGGCCAATCCACATAACACATGCTCTGTGAAGCTTGCGATGATTGGCAGGGCCCCTTAGGCACTATGTTCTCTCTTTTATACTCTGCTGTTATTTATGTCTCCTCCAACAAAGTGGTCGCTATCTTTCACAGATAGAGAAAGGAAAACATGCACACAAAGACGCCGTGTATAGTTCTTTTGTTTTGTTTCCCAACAACTTGATTTGCAGGTGTTGCATCGCGGTAGTGATTTGCATGTCCAGAGCAGTGGCGGGTCTTGGCAATGCATGGCGCAACTGTGGAGCGGCACGTTATCGCATTATTTAGTCTGTCTCCCAGCAGCTGCAGCCAAAACAAGCTCGCCTGCAGCATGAGGGAGGGCTGAAAAACACTGGGAGGCAACTTCTGTTGGACTGAAGGACAGGAAGAGAGAGAAAATGGTAGATTGAGTCCTTTAAGAGAGACCTTCTCCTCCTCCACTGGAAAAATAACTCAGGCTCAGGCATTGGAGAGGATGAGAATCGCATGTCCTCAGCCTTCAGATTCTATTTCTTCACTTTTCACAGTGTTTACTTTCATTTCATGGGCGAAACTAGATCTTTGTGTCATTCCAGGCTGTAGATGGTACTGCAGATTAGGTATGCAGGTGTTTCTTTAACTAGGGGAACTTTTGACCCTGTGGGCTTGAAATAGTATTTGTTTATTTCACTCTTTGGTTAGATTATAATAGTTTTGGTTGATGTAGTTCACATTTTTACACATTTTTGTACTTTAAGACGTCTGAGTCTGGGAAAAAGTCAAACAAAGTCTATGCATAAAGCACTTTTGACGAATGACAAAAGTAAAGTACTATGGCGTGGTAGAAAGAGAAAGTTTCCAGAAAAAAAATTATGCTCAGTTTGAAAACAATTTTTAATAAAAATCAACCCCTGGGGCATAAAAGTGCCTGAAGTTGAAGAAATACTCATGGAAAACAGGATTTTTTTTACTTCTAAAATACGGGAGGTTAATGAAGCACTACTACCACTTTTTGTGATTGTGGTACCACTGTACAACAACTAATGTTACTACTGTATGGGGATGAACCCATTAAATGTTGAACTCTCCCTAGTTCACCCTGATGATTTATGAAGTGTATGTTTAGCATTCTTAAAAACAGAAACTTTATTTCTAATTATTAAAGAGGGTAAAAAATGTTTACGTAAAGTTAAATTAAGCCTGTTTTGCATGCATGAAACCTTGACTAACAATATAAGTGGACTTAAAGTGAAAATATATAAAATTCAGCTACAAAAGTACAGAATGACAAACCTCAATGTGTGGCTTCTGGCTTGAAGGTCTTGTGAAACTATATTAGCATTTACTTGTATGTGTTTAACTTTGTGTGTGTGTGTGTGAGATTTTCTGATTTCTCCACAATAAGTTTTTGAAAAGTAATAGATTGTATTATTTTAGGTTTGCCCTTCAGTGCTGTGCAGCAAGGCTGAGTTGTGGAGGCGTTTTGTTCATCACATTTGATTAGTTTTATTCCTGCCTCATCCTAATCCAGTCAAACTCTTGAGTTAAATATAAATGAACTTTTTTGTCTCATGCTTAAGAAATCGTCTGTGTGAAGAAACACACTCTCTATGGGTATATATGTGTTTTGGTCTGTTTTCAGTTATTTATGAGAAAGCATGTGTTAAAGCCATTCTCAATTTGTGTCATCACTTTTCTTCCATACAGTTGTGCGAAGGGCTGGGCAGGTATATAGATTACATAGTTGACTTCTGCCACTTACCTCATCTCGCTGAGACACTACCACTGCAGTCATGCCCTCAAACAATTCAGGTGGGGCCAGTTAACAGCTGTTGGCCTTGAGGCCTCGGAGGGGAGTGGACCAGCTGGATTATTCTGGAGGCAGAAAATTAGGCTTTGGCATCTCTGGGTAGTGTTTCCATGGTTACCAACCTCTTCCATTAATTTAAAGTGAGGTGTGGTGACTCAAGAATCTCCTGTGTGAGTCCTAGTGGTTGCATCTGATGCTGTATTTTATTAAAAACATGAACTTGTGGCCCCTGACAGAATCTGCAAGTCTCAGTGCTGATTTAAGAGGAAAATGTGCAGAATAGATTTAAACCTGGTAAAAGGCATTAAATGGGGCTGTAAGTACTGCACTCTTATTTGTGGCTGAAAGCATTATCCAATTAGCCTTCATATTTGTAACATTTGCATTTTTGCATTTAACAGTTGCTTTTATTCTAATTTACAGTGCAATTGAAGTAGGAATTTTATCAATCCATGCCTTTCCTGAAAAAATATGAGCGGGGTTTTGTAGGTAATCTGCAGCCATAAAATCTGTGTAAAAAATAACGATGTAAGCCACACATGAAACGAACAGGTTTAGACTGCTCTGAGAGTTCAGTCCTCACCCAGAATCAAAGCAGAGTAAACAGTTTGTCTAGAGTAGGACAGTAGAATCAAGGCAGTGCATTTGTGGCACATTTTTATAGTTCTTCTCACCAAAGCTTTAACAGCGAATGAGTCACAGGGCCGGAGAAAAGAGAAATGTTGACACATCTTTGGCACTCTGTGGCCGAAACAAATGTCAAATACTCTGAGTTTCTATAGTTATTCCTGTAGCAGTCTGAAGTCAGTTTCAAAGATGTTTCTCAAGGTTTTGTGCTGAATTTAATTAACCCTGCCACAGTCACTTGCTAAAACTGTTAGTGGTATTGGACTGCTGCCTTTGAGCTCAGTGGGTTGTCATTTACAACACTGGGGCCTCTTGATGTTGTTCTCAGCACCATTGACTCAACTTTGTTTTTGTAGGTGTCGATTAGGACTAAAAATAGGGTGTAGATGTTCTTAAATTTCAGCCAGTTTATGTTTAGATTTTTATGTTATTCAGGTTTTCACAAACATTTTGTAGTATAGCTTAACGTATAGCATAGTTGTTGTGTAGGGCTGTATAAAAAGGGTTCATAGGGTTCATTGCTGTGTCACCTCAAATTGGAAAACTATATTTTGAGATTCCATATATATAATAACTGCATTTCTTGGAGTAGTAAAACTGCAGACATCTCTAAGCTTGTTTGAGCTACAGGCTCAAAAACAACAGAGTTTCTTACACAAAGTTAACTCAGACTTTCAATATGCATTTCCCTTTTCTGACAGAGTCATTAGAGGATAAAAGGACATTCTGAATATTAAACAGATTGCATTCAAGTTTATTTTCCCTATATGAAGCTCAATCCCTAATGCCAGAGGATTTCGGAATAAGTCCAAGTCAAAGACTTTCCCATAAAACTATGAAGGAATTTGCTGCAGTTGGATAATTTGTTGTGATGAGTTAAGTCACCAAATCAAGGAAACCAGTGGTTTGAGAAAGCAGCAACCAGCTCAAGTCTGACACACTTTGCATATTTGCTCAACATCCCGCTTGTCCTATTGTGGTGAGAGAGGGATAAAGCCTGGAGCAGACACCAGCTTTCCATGTGCTTCAGCCAGATGTTTACACACCAGCACTTATGGCCTACCCTTCAAAAACAGAAATACAGCAGGAATACCAGACTCTCTCTTTTAACTTATCTCTGCAAGGGTTTTTTCTGTTGAGGTCATAACAACAAGCACAACTAGTGCATGCTATCTGCTCTCCTACAAATCTCTAGTCTCATCCAGGCGTCTTGGGTCAGGCTTTATCTTGAAAACATATGAGAGTTAACAGAAGGGTTTCAAGCGGCGGTTTTACATAAACTCTGACAGTCAGTGGGACAAAATGGAAAAGGGACCTCGCCTCTAAGTTCTGTGCCTGAGTCACCTTTAAAAGGCTGTGATGTGGTCACTTTCATGTGAACTCTTTGTGTCATTTTTAAAGAATGAAACCCATGGGGTGGGAACATTGCTCTGAACATCTGGGAAGGTCAGGGTGCTGACGTAACTATCACTCACACCCCTGCTAATTACTCACCTCTGTCACATCACGTCACCCAGCCTCGGTCGCACCATTGCGCCTGTGGGCTTGAGAATGAGGCTCATTAGAAACATTCTGCCATTAATCATTCCCATGTGATTCTGTTTATGACAGTTAGTTTAAAAAACCTGTTATAGTCCAGACCTAAAATTAAATGTGGAATCATCATGTGTAGCTCCAGGGTCGTTCCTATATCCACACAATCACAATGCAAAAGACACATAAAAATAACAGCTTATCTCCTTTATTCATTCCACCATCTCAGGCCCTTCTTGATTTTTTAATTAGGCCCAAAGAGGCAATTTAGAGCCTCTTCAGTCGAGTCTCAAGCGTGAGCCAAACCTGTTTACCTTTAATGCTTGTGTAGATTAAATAGAGGTAAACCTATAAATGGGCATTTTAAAATTGTTTGCTTTTCTGTGTTAGGACTTATAATGTTATTGGTTAAGGAATATATAGAATAGGGAATTAGGATTTGAATTAATGGGATGGAATGGGAATGCAATTGGGATGGGCTTGGAAAGACTAGGGTTTTGGAGAATAAATTAAAAGGCATAGGGTATACAGTTGCAGTAAACATGCAGTTGGGTTTAAAATAGATAGAATAGGCAGGGAGTGTTTAGGGAATATTTTGTGTGCTGTTGTTTAAGACATTATTTACAAGCATGCCTGGAAAATTGATTGTCCAATATGTCAAAAAAGTTACATCCAAGTTGTTCTGTATCCATGATTAAGCCTGTTTACCAGCTCACTAATAACAGCTTTCGATCTCAAAAGAGCTACACATCAATAGAAGACACTTGACAAATTAGGTTTATGGATAGCCATCTGTTAATAAACATCTGTATAACTCCATCTGTAGACCTGTGATGTCCTTTTGTACAGCTCATTATAGTACATTAGATTCATCTGCAGCTGTCTGGTGGCAGGGGGTTAGTACTGCTTTTATTGCTTTTTTAAAGTTTTCTCTTTATCTATGCATTGATTTATAAGCAGTTCTTTCCAATTAGTTGCCACTCTCAACAGCAGCAGTCACCCAAAGGAGTGTGACAGAATCAGGCAGACAGAAACAGTTTTGATTAGAAAACCAAGAAAATCCACACAGTCCTCTGTGAAGATACTTCACTGTTGTCACACCAGATTACCAGATAATTTATTAAGCCTAAACTAATTGACAAGATTATTTACTGGAATTAAAAACCCTGTGTTAGCATGTGAAATCTGTATGTGGCTTCGTTCCTGCTTGGTGACTTTTGAGGACTCCAGGTTTGTAATCATTCCTTTTTATTGGATTGCTTTGAAATTCTGTCACTCTTTCATTTCATTTCAAGAATTGCACGGAATGTTCCAAGGCCTCACACTGTATTTGTGGCAGGCTGAAGGTTCCGTGTTACGACTGCAGTCCGTCAGCTATGTTCCAAACAGACGTGTTTTCAAGGATGTTTTTGGCGTCATTCAGAATCAGCGCAAGGAGAACGAACGGCATTCGCTGATTATTTCATGTCATGCAAAATTGAACCATTCGTACAAAATTTTCATTGTGTGACTTTGTAGTTAAGTATAATATTTTTAAAGGGGAGATTTATTTTTAAATGATATTACAGGGATATATTATAGTTTCAACATATGGATAAACAGTTTGTATTGAATGTATTGAATAATAATAAAATAAATAATAATAAAAATGTATTATGTTCACGTAATCTTGTTTCACCCTATATAGGAAAAAAACATGAGTGGTAATTTGAGTTTCTCTGATAGTGTCACTGTAAATGTGTTGTTTTGTTATCTGCATAAAAATGAGCTTTTAACCTTAATTTTTGGTCAAAGAATCAGGTTGTTTCCATTTACACAACTGCAGGCGTCTTAACGCATGAGCTGAGGGGGAATTTCGAATGTGGGGGTTGCCATGGTGACCGTTAAGCATCAATTCTACGGCTCTCTGAAACTCAGAGACTAAAAGCTCTCGCGGACACAAATGCACCACGTTTAGGTTCCTACGTACCCCGTAACTATCTATTCTCCTCAGCGCTGTCGTCAGGACCTTTTTGTTTTGTTTGTGCTGTCAGTCATCTATGCGTCAAGCTCTAATGCACTGTGGATGGATGACTGTGTTTTGCAGAGACAAAGGCGGCCTGCATTTTTAACGGAGTGGAGTACCACGATGGCGACATATTCAGGATGGATGCCTGTCGCTTCTGTCGCTGCAAAGGTGGAGTGTCCGTGTGCTTTAGCGCACAATGCGGTGTCCTGCACTGCGAACGCTATTACGTACCTGAAGGAGAGTGCTGTGCTGTCTGTGAAGGTTAGCTGGTTTCACTCTGAAAAAATTATACATTTAAGCAAAAGCACACAATCAAGTGGGTTGCCACTTAGTGGCTAGTTAAATGTAGTTCACATGTCTATAGTATTTTGGCCTGTTCTCAATGATCCTGGAGAGAGAATTCCTGTTCCACTTCTCCTTAACATTTACAGACTTATCATTTACAAAACCACAGACAAGTGGAGTAACGCAATTGAATTATTACAGTTTTTATAGTAAATATCATCACTCTACAAATGCTGCCAATGAATTGACAAGACAGAAACCTGTATAAAATAAATATGTTCTTTATAAACCTGTGCAGTTTATCAATTGCATAAGCAGGTAAACGCACACAGTTATACAAAATTGACTGAACAAACAGTCTTTAGCATACGTCCCATACCGTAGGCTTTGTTTTGCATTTACTGTTTACGTGCTGCCTATAATTGATTAGAAACATTAATTCTTTGAATTTTAATCCAGGTCCAAAACCGTATCCTGAAGCAATTACGACGTGACTGTTTTTTTTAACCAACACAAAAGTGAGCATTTCATGTTGCAAGAATATTTCCAGTTGGATGTTCAGTTTCCAAGATAAATACTTTTTGTGTTGTAAATTCAATGAGAATCCAGAGCTAATTAGTTCAGGGAGCTGTTCTTTGTTTTATTTTGTAGACAACCTTTAATAGGCTGCCTGGGAGCATGTAATTTCGATTGCTATGCTTCTCTCATGGGTAGATTTTTGTTGTCCAATAGTTACAGACCGATATTACCTCAGCATGTTTACCGCTCATGTTATATTTATCAGATTGTGGTCATGTTGAGATTAGTTTGGGAATGATTTTGCCGTTATATAGTTAATTAAAGTGAAACTCTCCCACTCCTGTGTAGCTTTCTCTCGAGAGTTCTGCTGCGATAGATTAAATGAAATTGCCAGACTAAAGTTAAAACGCTCGCAGTAAGTGTAAGTCTATAAGAACGATCCATAAGCTGCCTGCTGCCTGATACACAGCGGGTCCAGGTGTTCCTGCAGCTCAGTTGATAGAGCATTGTGCTCGCAGCTCAAAGGTCGCGGGTTTGATTCCCAAGGAACGCATGTACTCACGAAATCTATGCTGTGAATGTACTGTAAATTGCTTTGAATAAGCGGTCTGCCTAATGCAAAAATGTGAATTAATGTAGCTGTCTTATGAAAGAGTAAAATAATTTAAATTAAAAGTCCAAGAGGAAATACTCCAGATTGAATCATCTATCACTTAAGTTTTGTTTATTTAAAATACTTGCTAGCGTATAAACGCTTCACAGGATTTCACAGCAGATGCTGCGTTCAAAAGCTTCCCAGAAATCTTGCAGTGTAGCTCCACAGCTCAAAAAGCCCATCACATGCAAAGTTTAACACCTTCCCCCCACATGCCTGTTTATTGAATATGCTAATTTGTTTAAGCTTTCATCTACCAATAGCAACATAGTTCATGTTCCACGTTTAATCCTTTTTTACAGAATTACTTACAAGAACACAGAAAACATGAGGAAAAAAGTCTGCAAAGTCTCTCTCTTTCTGTCATCTCACCTTCTCCCTGTAACTGTTTCCAAACAGACCCCGTTTACCCAGTGCTGAATTTCGCTGGCTGCTATGTGAACAGACAGATTCTGGCTCATGGAGAGCATTGGCGTGAGGACGATTGCACCTTCTGCCAGTGTGTGAGTGGAGAGGCTCGCTGTGTGGCGGCTGCCTGCGGCCACAGCTGTCTGAACCCTGTCACAGTGCCAGGGGAGTGCTGCCCCGTGTGTGAGGGTAAGAGCGCACAACATTTTTTCATATGGCCTGGTGTTGTGGCATATCCTTATCACAGTATGCACCCTCTTTGTTCCACTTCTGCAAAACAATTGTTCTTTTGATGCAACTGTTTTGAAAAATTGGGAGTTGATTCCCCAAACACTTGCATGTCGTAAATTTGACAGAATGTATAACTTATTCAAAAACCTAGAGATGAACAGCAATATTAAACAATATGTTTATTTTATTACAAAGAAAGAACTTAAAACATGCAGCGCACGGGAACCTTTTGAGCTGCGTTCACAGAGCATTAAATCAATGAATCTGTTTTTCAACAGGCTTACTGAAGTCACTTAGATGTGATTTATGTAAATGAATCAGACAGATTCCGTTATTGTAGCTTTTTATGCACTGAATACATTTAAGTGTCATTATTACTGAAGCATCATTATTACTATAACTAATTTTATGTTAAAATTTGAATGTCTTTCTATTACTTTCTAGTTAACTCATTAAAGGGAGAGGGAGTCATGTGTAGGTATAAGAATCTCATAGAGATTTTGGAGTTGGCACCTACAACATCTACAACATGGTGGTGACTTCTGCATTATTTCTTCAGAAAATATAAAAATGTAGCTTTATGTATTTCGGTCTATTGATCTTCTAGCACACAGGTGCACACGTCCGAGTTACAATTCCAGTCACTGACTGTATGTATGAATAATCTACTAGACTGTGAGAGCAGAGCAGACAGGTGCATACCTGGATCTCCCAGCATCTCTCACCCTCAATCCACCCTAAACATCTCCACCACCTCATATTCCTTCTGTCTCACGTTTCTGTCCTGCTGTGCTTTCCTTACCGTCATGCAGTGCGGCGTCAGAACCCTTCTGTGTGTTTTTCTGTGTGTTTTTTTTTTTAACCTCGCCGCTCACCCTCGCCATCGGTGGAATTTCGTATCACGACTGCTGGTGTGTATTTCACACCGTGCGCACAGATTTGGAGAGACTACCCCAAGGATTTACCGCAGATGACTGGGTTGTTTTCTCTGTGTGTGTTGCGGGTTAAAGCTTTGCTTCATTTTGTATCCCATCATGAGCTTTGATTAGACAGCGCGAGGTGTAGACGCGCACCTCTGTATGCAGAAATGTGGCGGCTTGGTTCTCAGGGGCATGCACTGTGTTCCATACAAGACGGTTTGTAAAGGTTATTTCACACACACACACACACACACAGGAAGAAGCATGTGAAAGATAGATGAGTGGCAGGTTGGATAATGAATCTCTCTGGGGATTGGCCGTGTGCAGACTGATGACATCATCCTTTTGAAAAGAGCCAGAAAATATAGATTTTCTCACGGCTCTGTTCGCAGTCTAGGTTTTCAAATTGCAGAAAGGTGCATGACATTTTTTTCCACGTTGCTTGTAGTATTGGGTTGACCAAGACAGGAGAGCTTGTTAAGAGCCATTAACAATCTTATCAACATCTCCTAAATGCCAGCCTGACAACACTTGTGTAGGAGGCTATGAGAAAATGCACTAAACAGCCCTGGTTTTTCATTGGCTGTGGGGGCGAGATTCCACCAACTGGAGTGTTGGTTATGATCAATGTTGTTCCAGGGAATAGAGTCACACCGGGGGTAATAGGATTCCTGTGTTTCATCTTTTCTCTGCACCTTTAACCTCCTTCAAATTAAAGATCTAAGCAAATGAAACCACCTTCTCATTCTCCTCCTCAACCTTCTCGTAAACAAAAAGGACGAGTGTTCTGTCTCAAGTGTGGCAGCAGGTGTTCTTTTTAATGGTGTTTGCTAACAGCGAAGGCAAGCAGCACTATTACTGTTATGTATGCGTAGTGTTAGGGGTGTGCCATAGCACTAAGTATTAAACTTTGGTGCATTGATAAAACAGGACCTGGTTCATATAGAGTTATATTGAAAGTGAAACTTGACCCTAAAGATATTTGAAGATGAGAATATCGTAAGCTTGGTAACCGCCCAGGATGCAATAGACAGTGAGGAACTAAGAGAGGTTTGCTTTCACAGATCCACGTCATGTTAAAGCATCATCAAAACAGTAATACTTTATCTAGTATTGGCCAGTAAGCAACTACCCAAAATTCGCTGGTAACCACCAATCAATTTATTAGCAGCTAAGGCCGCCTACATGATTTTACCCTATGGCAGGTTAACAAAATACTGGTTAAGAAAATCACTTTTTGCAGTGTAGCTGCAGGCGTTGCTTCTAGCAACCTCCCAGAACATGCAACTGCATATCATTATGGCAAAAATCACTCTTAATGCTCAGAATTCGTCATAGCAACACCCTGGCAACCACCCACAATGCTACAGTGTCGTGTCTGCACAGTGAAAGAACCACTCATTACTGCTGTTTAGCGGCCCATAAGACTTGAGGTCATTTTAACCGGCATTCAACAAGAGCCTGGAGATAGAAGGAAGTGGAGATAGAAGAGCAGAGGAGGGGCATGTCTCGCATTTACCTATTTTCAATTAATCTTTGATTCAGCTGTCGGCCTGTGAAGCAATTAAAGGTTTAGATGGGTCTGTCTGACCATGGAGAGCAGTTGCTATTGTATTAAGCTGAAGTGAGGGTATTCCTGTAGCTCAATGGGTAGAGCATTGCGTTAGCAGCGCAAAGGTTGTGAGTTTGATCTTGGGGGATTCAAATACTAATATAAATGTATACCTTGAATTCACTGTAAGTCGCTTTGGATAAAAGCATCTGTCAAATGTATTTAATTAAATTAATTAAGTTCTATACACACAATAGCGCCACTGCATTGCAACCAGATTTGAAATACAGCTTTTCCTCTCTGTCTATCTTTGAAATCTTTGTTTCTTTGGGCAGTGCAGCGGTAGATCAAAGACAGCGTGACGGCCTGTTCATCATCACGGCTGCAGTAAAAGGTTACACTCAGAAACAGCATCTGAATGCAGAAATATTCAAACGCTTTAGAATTCCTCCCACAGCCGGGTGACTAACCTTTCTGTGCTTCATGACTTTGTCAGTTGGATGGTATAGCTTAGTGTTTAGAGCCAGCGTCATCATCAGGGGAACTCCAGAAATGTTGTCCAGGGCCTGTGATGAGGAAGACCTGCTCAAAGGGTCTTTACACTGCTGGGAGAATGAGGACTGAGGCCCAATATTATACTTTTCTCCAGGGCTTCATGTGTTCCTGCAGCAGCACTCGTTAAAGGTATAGTTCACACAAAATAAAAAATGTTGGCATTATTTGCTTACCCTCATAGTTCTGTAGTTTCTTTTACAAAACACCAAACTAAAAAAATTGTCCAACATAAAAAAATAATTAAAAGTCCATATGACTCAAGTTGTTGGAAGTTTTATGCAAGCTTTGTGTGCGGAACAGAGCAAATTTTAAATCACTGTTCACTGAAAATCGAATTCCCGTTCATGTACATTCAAACTTGCTGCTTCAAAGACGCATCACACAGTGTTTGATGTTAAGAGGAAAAACTTTTCAGTGAATAACTTAAATTTCTGTCTTCACAAAGATATCATATGGCTTCAGAAGGCTTTGAAAATAGAGCATGAGTCATATGGACCCTTTTACGATACTTTTATGGTGCTTTTTGTCATTTTGGCTACTCAAAAACCCCCAATTCACTTTCATTATATGCAAAAACTTCTTTTGTGTTTCACAGAGGAGGGAAGACAGAGTTTGTAATGGCTTGAGGGTGAATAAATGATGATAAAATTATCAATTTGGAGGGAAATATTCTTTTGCTGGTAACCAAAAGGTTAATGATACGTACACCATTGATCCTTTGTGGTCATTGTGCCAGTTGCTCCATTTTATCTTCTATTGTAATACTGCATGTACTTCTTTTGATTTAAAGCTAAATGACAGCATTAAAAAGCAGTGGGAGAACTAGCGGCTGGTATATATGCGAGTGTATTACCATTTCACAGTTATGGAGTATTGTGAGCCCTTTAAAGAATGTTCCAGGCTCAAAACAAGCTCTATTGATAGCATATTTCTAAACATTGTGTGCTTTAATGTTTATCCTGCTGCGGTGCTTTGCCCTAGTGCCTTTCCTTTGTTTTTTCAAAGTGAGGGTCAAGTCAAAATATTTCCTGTGGTAATCGACGGCGTGCCACAGATGTTGTCGATAGGGCTTAACTTATTTTGAACTCGTAGAATTCCTACAATGCATTCAGTGCCTCAGGTGTGGGTCTTTTTAAACAGAGCTTCCCAGCAGTTTGGACTGTGTCCTTGACACACTGTGTTAACTGTGTTTTGAAGCCACACACACAGTTCTATTTTTGTGGCCTTGTTGGTTCTCTCCATAACAAAGCCTGTTGTCTGTTACATTTGGAGCCAGAGTGTCTGTAGCCTTCTGGCGATGATTTTACAATGTAAACAAAGATGGAACCGTAGTGTTTCATAAAAAGCTATACATTGTTTGCCTGGCTGGTGCATGCAGCTTTAGAAATGTGTAACCAGGCTGCTGACAGTTTTGCCTTTTTAGTCATCTGTGACTGTTTACTCTATATTAAAACTTAAAGTCTCAGACTGAAAAAGTATTTTTAGGTGAAATATTATATTTCTAACTACATGTTGTTGGCAAAAACATTTTGTCAGAATATATGTGTGCTTTTGAATAGGTGTTAATAAAAGTTTTTTTTGCCCTCATATTGTTGTAGTTCTGCTAATCTAATCACATAGAATTGTTCTGGCATTTAGCAAAGACCTCTTTTCCTGATAAAGCAGAGGTACATTGATATGCATTCAGTAGTGCCATATGTGGCCTTATGACAACATTGTGAATTGGAGAAATAAGTGGGCAGCTGCATTTGATGCCTGATATCCCCCTCGACAGAGCTCTTAAATAGCCGTACCTGTTGGCAAGGACTAGAGAACTCTGCTCTCATTGCACCTCACTCTCATCGTTGCACACGGCTGTTTGTAGAGGCGGTGGACACATTCCAGAACCGATTCCTATTTCTCCTCTCTTTGCTTTTACATCAAGTCGGGCTGAGCGAGCGACGAGAGCTTTGATGGGCCGTTCAGATTACGTTCGCTGGAGCGTCGCCTCGGCTCGATCACAAACGCCAATGATCGGCTACGACCCGTTCCAGTCGTGTCAACCGGTGCTAAATGCGTCCCATCGCAGTTGGTGCGCAGTGCTCCTCTGGGTCTTGTTGGACACAGGCCTGCTCTCTATCCCCCAGGTCCCAGGACAGCTTAATTTAGCTCATCTGCCAGCTGCCCCGCACTCTGTGCATTTTTATTTCCTAATTATTATTTGTTAGAAGACCTCATTTCCTCAAGGTGACACCCTCTCCCTGTCAGAGGGAAGTTATTGTACCAGACGCAGAGCGTGTAATTAAGCAAATGAAAGCTGTCAGGCTGGCCGAACCCCCAAAGCTTCTACATTGCTTTTTGAAGTAAAACCCCACAGCCAACCAGAGTTTACACCTGAAATTTTCCACATGAAATATGTAATTACAGACTTGCCATCACAGGAATATTTATGCATATAAATGTGAGAATACTTCGCAGGTTGAGGTGATTTAGTTGTGAGCATCACTGAAACAGTTGCTGAAATGGCTTGAAATATGGTAATGAAATAGAGTTCTTTAATGAATAGAAAAAGGACTGTTTTGCCTCAGGTTTGTGTTTTTTGTTAAGTGCTCACTTTTAATTCACTGTACATAACTGCACATCCTTAAATTTAAGATGAATAACCTTTTCTTCATTTTTATTAGTTTTTTATTTTATAAGTATTTATAAAAGCTGTTATTTGATTAGGCTTAATAAAACAGCCTTACATTGTTTGTATTTTATGTTGGTATAAGCTTTTGAGAATCATGGGCCTTAAATGATTTAATGATTTAATGATTTAAATCAAATGATTTAAATTGGGCCTTAATACACCCCCACCAACACACAAGATTTAATTAATGAATTAATGTTTTAAATATTTTGTTACATTTATTTAAAATATGAATAAAACTATATATGATTATTTTACTTTTCAGAAATGTTAATGACATTAACAAATCTTGTAGTCTTGAAAAATATTTCTTGCTCCAGTTTGAAAGTAAAAGATAAAGAATGAAAGTTGAAGCTTTTGTTTCAGTCAGAAGTGAATTAGATGTTACCACTCAGACAGATTAATCCAGTGAAGGATTCATCAGACTGATTTCAACCAAAAGTCCTTAAATTTGTAAATGTTTTTTGTGTAATTCACTGGCTCATAAGAGTCATTTGTTCATTAATTGGATTACAGCAGTCACGTTGTATGTTTGTTTTTAAATGCAGCCAGTGAGGACAACACAAAAGATGTGTTTTTAAATCATGGCATACAATTGACTGCAAACCCGCTACTCAAATAAAATAGGCTTTAATTTATTTTGCCTTGGCACAACAGATTTCACAGTAGTGGAGCATCACCACAGAAACACTGTTTACCACAAAACTGCCAAATAAAGGTATTATGGAATAGAAAAACTAAAACTCAAAATGCAGTGGCATGATGATAATATAAAATCTCACAGTTTCTTGCATGTTTTTTGTAACACAGAATGTTACATTCATGTTACCCTTTTCAATAATGACAGTGAATTTTGGCTCCAAGGACAATTTGGTAAATTCATGGAAGGGAAAGTCATCTAAAAATTGGAACGACAAAAAAGTCATTTTCATATATGGAAAACTGTCGTATTTTCCATGTGCTATCCCTTTAAATTCAACCCTCTGTGTTTGGCCAGAAGAAAACATATTTGTGTTTGTCCATACTTGTTGAGATTGCTTCTCAGCATACATCTCTGCATGCGAAATGGTTTTGCTTGAAGAAAGAACAGAACTAGGAGATGTTGTAGAAAACTAGCTGTTTGTATGAGTTTAACAAGCACAACCTAATCAATTCTATTAGTGGTTTCACTAACTATGTTTTCAGTAGCAGTTTTACTGTGATTTACATCCATTTACTGTGAAGGTGGCTCACATTTGAACAGCTGCATCAACTGTATTTGTAGTCATTAAGACATTTATCCATTTCAGATCTTACGGTGTGATCTGTCTCTCTGTCCCATCTGGCTGCATCCTTCCCATCTTTATCAGTAAACTGAAGGCACAATGTGATACAGCTTTCGATCGTAAAGACTGGAATCAAATAGAAACTTGTCTGAGCTGTCGTAACCTAAACGCCAACATGGTTTGCCTGTCACCGATGCACCACAAGCTTCTGTATTAATCGTCCCATAATCTTTTAATGGCTTCAGTCAAATCAATTGTCAACGGTAGGAATTCTTATTAGACCGAGATGTCATCGCAGACGACCAGAAAGGATGCAGATAACGTGCTTATAGAACGTTCAATCACTTTGTTGTGTTGCAAGCTGTCTTTTTACGCACGCCTGTTAAATGAACCTAAAAGTGGAGCCTGTGGAGAATTGCTTCAGACTCCCGTGACTCATAAGCTCAGTACAGTTTGAGCTCCTGCGTTCCCCACATTCTCTCAGTTTAACTATCTCACTTACTCATAAGTGACTCACATCCTCTGGGGGAATTTTGTTGTATTCCAGAGCCCACCTACATCACGATGGCGCCCCCTGTCTGCGGCTCACTGGACAACTGCACACTGACGGAGAAAAGCTGTCCGTATGGATTAAAAATGGATCCCTTCGGCTGCAGGACATGCAACTGCCGGACCAGTAAGTGACGATGTGCCGGGTCACTGGAAAAGCGCTTTATCTTCATCAGGTCTTCCAGGCGCTGTCAGAAGGTCTTTAGCTGTATTCTCTCCAGACTCTGACTGGCTTTAGTAGAGATGATCATGAGGATAAACAGCGAAGGACAAATGGATTAAGAGATTGTTTTGTATGCTAAGAGAAACTGAGGAAATCACAGTCTGACAAATGTCAAAGAATGAGATAGTAGTGCTGATTTTGCTGGTTTAGGATGGTTCTACAAACACATCTGTGGAATACAAATATTCTCTGATATGAAATCCTGACGATCAAACATTTAGATGCACTTGACTAAATTTATGATCTCAGACACATTTCGAGTGTATGTGTTTTTAATGGATGAGCTGCAACACATAGTGAAAGAAAAACAGCCTGTGTCGTGTTGTCATGTTGTCATGTTATGTTATGATTTAATTGTTAGCATATGTTGCAGGTCTTTATAGTGCTGACCTTAAAGAACATATATAATGGAGGCGTGTAATCAATGTGTGAGACTGCAATTATTTAGTCTCTGCTGTGTTATTCTTCTAACCTTCAGGGGAAGAGATGTGCGGAGCTCTAATTGCCAGCTGCTCCCTCAAATGTCCTTTTGGCTTCCAGACTGACGTCCACGGCTGTGATGTTTGTCAGTGTCGCCCACGTCACAAGAAGTGCAGGGCTGTGTCCTGTGGGAAGAACTGCCCATTTGGCTACATGTGAGACAATCTTATGCTTTAATATAGAAGATGCATGTTTTTATTAAACACTCACTGATTGTGATTCACTGATTTTTTCACTGAAGTCTTAGACACTGCATCAGCAAATTTGACTAATAGAAGCTTTATCTTTGCAATGCTTCGGTTTACTAACAAAAACCTTACACATTGTTTTATGTTGTCAAACAATGCAGTTATTTAGAGATGCAGTGACATACAGTTACACTTGGTATTGTTCTTTAGCACCTTGAACCTTCTTGTCAAAAAATACAATTAAATACATGAAAATGCATTTTTTTAAATTACTTTGGTCTGTTTTTATGTTTATAGGTTTTATAAGAACTCTTTGTACTGCTTGAATCATGTCCACTATCATGATACCAAATAGCCACACACTACTTGCTGTCCACCATTGTGAATTTCACTAGACCTGTATTTATTAAACTAAATATTTGTAGTAATTAGCAGTTTAACATTTAAATGTCCTATTTTTTCCACTATCCTCTTTTGAGTCTTTAAAATTCCATGCATGTCTCATGTTTTTTTCTGTCAGCGATACCCTGTGATATCCAAAAACAGAACAGGCAGCATTAGTTTGTTGTCACAAACCAATGTAATTCCTCACTGCTCCACACACAGTTGTCAGAAATCGTGAATGACAAAATAATCCGGTACAATATGCATTGCCTGTTTGTGCCCAGCTGCAAGTTTGGAGTTGACAGCTAATTAGTGCTGCCTCAGATCAGAGCTTCTGATTGCGCTGCGTAAAGAATGAGTTGTGATAGCGAATCTGAAAGCCTAATCTACCCAACGCCGTGTCTTGATGCCGTCGCAAATAAACATCGCTTCTCCACATCTGCAAAAAAACTTGCTCCAATTACAAAGGCGGATCGCCAAGCCAATTTGTAAAAGCTTTGGCAGACTCCTGCAGTCAGCAGGTTAAAGAGATGCCTTGCAATGCATGAAAATGAGACAGATGAGAAAGTAGTACAAGTCGTTCAAAATTGTTGCATCAGCTTCAGAAGCTGTTGCCAGTGGAATTCAAACACTCAGTACCCGTACGAGCATCGCTGCTCTGGTGCTCGTATGTCTGAGCATGTGCAGTACACACACGGCTGGAAACACTGTCAGTATTTTTGACAAGGCTAACAGATGTTAGTTTGTTTGTGCAAACAACAGTACATAAAGGTGTTTTAAACATGACAAATACATACACTGTTAAGACTTCGTTGTGAACTCTAACCATCACAAATCCAGAGAACATGAAGGCAGTGTTTGCTGTGCCGTCATCTCTATAGTCTCTGTTAGACAGTCACTCCCTCAGGTGTGGTTGAGTAAAAAGAAGTCTTTATGTATCAGAGCTCGGCTACTGGGCCTTGTTGTTTTTCCCACCTCAGTTCTGCTGTCATAAATGAGCACATAAGTGCAAATTCTTGCATCTCAGATTCTAATTTTAGATATGTATTTATGTCCCCTCAAAGTTACGGACAAAGTTCAAGCCCATGGCCTGAATAATGCATACGGATGAGACCTGGCTCTCCACTTCCTGTGCAAGGAATATTGATGTTTCCCTCTGCTGACATCATACCTGATAACTCCTTATCACTAAACCAAATGCAGAGAGCACATGGACGCTCCCCAGGCTATATTATTCAGAAGATAAGAGTGGATGGGGAGCGTGAGGGATGAAAACGTGTGTGTGATGGGCTCTGGCCAGTGTGGAAAAGGTGCCTTGGCAATCAAGAACCATTTTGATTGGTTGTTTTGGTCACTCATTTTTAATGTGCCATCTGTTGACAGGACTCCAAGTTAGGTCAACAAAGTCTGCCTCTCTCTCTTTCTGTCACTCGCTCTTTCTGTTTACTGATGACATTGGAGCGTGTCTTTCGCACCTGGTTTGTGACACCAGCTCAGTACAAAAACAATAACGTGGCATGAGTCTGCTTGAGAGATTGTACTGTCTCTTTCTGCAGTTAGTTTGGGCTATTTGTGTTCTTACAATTCTAAGCAATGTAAGCATTGTTTTTTCTTAGCAATACAGCACTAAAAATCATATTGAATTGTATTGAAGGAGGGTCTCAAGCCATATATCTGGGAACGATGATATTACAGAGTCTTGACTTACAGGGATTTATTTGACTTGGGTCTGTAAGCAACCTAAACAATTTAGTTACCTAGCAACCATTAGGAACACCGTAAGGCAGAGCAGCACACCAAGAAAACATGTAAACCAAAAAATCACCTTGAAACCACATAGCAACATCCTGGTAACAACACAACAACCTAGCAAGTAAACTAGCAAGTCAGGAAACATACACATTTTCTTTTTTAAAAAGTATATTTATTTAGAATCTTTATGTTTGTAACATAATGTATGCCTGTCTCTTTTAATCTTTTTTATTCTGTATCTTTCTTTGTTTTATCTCTTATCAGTAAGAACAAACATGGCTGTGACACTTGCCGTTGTAAGAAATGCCCTGAGCTGCCATGTGACAAGTCCTGTCCAATGGGCTTCCAGCATGATGAGATGGGCTGTCTGATTTGTCAATGTAGAGGTAGGTCTTTCTTTTTTGATTAATGATTGATTTTAAAATATTAAATATAAAGTATTTATATTTAAAATATTGTTTTGGTTACCAAGATAGTAGCTCAAAAAAGCTTTTAAAATGTGTGAGGGCTACATTTGGCCCCTTACAGCTAGATCGATATTCTGAGGTGCTGTTCCTGTAATTGACAGAATACAGTGAGGCATGAGCCTGTGTGTTTCTCAGAGACAACGCAGAAGACCGCTGAGCCTCATATTCACAGGGTCCAGGGTCTGCTGTGTGACTCATCCCCCCTCCCTATATTTCCCATTTATTTTGAGGGCCACCTGTTGTATACAAAAGCCAGGCCCAGAGTTCCTCACATCCCTCCATTATTCATACACATCTTGTGTCCTCGTTTGATTCAGCTTTAATAATGAAGCTGGCGAGTGAGATATTCACAAGCTCGGTCCGTATAATGAGACGGGAGAGCAAGAAAAAGACTCTTTTTAATCTGCCCGCCGTTTAATTTTTGAAAGCGTGCATCCTTCTTATATCAGCCAGACAGGAGTTTAATCAATGTGAAATGGTTGTGTGATATTGACTGGGGCTCTGCTGCTGTTATGGAGAGGCAGTTAGAGGTGAAGCCTCTGGCAGATAGAATGAGATTTGAGAATGTTTTGTGCTGTGGGGTTTCGGGGGGGACGGTAAGGCATCGCTTGCATATTTTGTTGTTTCACGCTGCCTCCAAAGCAGCCGGTAAAAATGTCTCGCTGAAGAGGTCAAGCGTCTGGAATATAAATGTAAAAATGATTGGGGGAAACCTCAGGCACTTATTTCACTATTAATAAGCCAAAGAATCTCCCGGGATCAGACGTTAAACACCGTTCTGCAGTGTGTTTTAGATAAATCTTTCCTTAAATGTGTTTGAATTATGCTGTGTGTACACTATAAACTCAATCCTGGAGGGAACTGTTATTGCTTAAAGGCTGTTCTAATTTAGCCCAGGAGACTTAAATGAAGCAAGTATGAATTTAGTTAAACATCAGCTGTGACTATACTTCCACAAAACACAAAAACTGAAACAAATAAGACAATTGATAGATGCTGATGAGAATTCATATTTAAATCACTTGACGTTGTAGCTAGCTGGCCAATTCTGAAACTGTAAAACTTTTAAAAAAGTCTCTATTTGATCTCTGGTCATTCTCATTGCTGTCCAGAGATATGATATTATAATTAATATTATATTATCCTTAATGATGTTATGGAGATTTCATTTGTTGTTAAACATCATGACAAAAAAAACATAAGTGCACCTGGCTTTACCATGTCATTTTGTGCAGCAGTGCTGTTAGGACGGTGTTTACACTTCACTCATATGTTTTAATGCAGATCAGAGCTCATCGTCTGTGGCTCCAGCAGTAAAACAGGGATCCTGTCTGTCTGTGGACGGCCGGAGGCATGAGAACGGTCAGAGTTGGCATGATGGCTGTCGAGATTGTTACTGCCATGCTGGGAGAGAAATGTGTGCCCTTATTTCATGCCCTGTGCCCTCCTGTGATAATCCCACCATCCGAACCGGCCACTGTTGCCCTACCTGCCCAGGTGAGTTCACACTCTCTATACATACTTAAAGGTGTGCGATTTAATTTTACTTGTGATTTTTACTAAATGCCAACTTAAATTATTGTCTATTCCTTATACAAAATTATTGTATGACTACAGAAAAAGATGCTGTTATGGTTTGTTTTGTCCTATGTTTTTATTGTATAGATAAGAGAGATTTAAAGATCTTTTTTAATCTGTGTGAATGATGAAATTTCAGTTGTTGGATGAACTAGTTCTTTACGGGTCTGAAATATTTATAATGTTTTGACCAGCAACAGTACTGCACAGCGTTTGTTAGTGCAGAGGTAAAAAGTCTCTTCCCAGCATTGCATTAACACTCCATTGTCTCTCAGAAGAGTCCAGTTCTCATAAACCAGAGCTCAGCGAGGCATCGGTGTGTTTGGCCCCGGGCGGAGAGTATTTTGTGGATGGAGAGACATGGAACATTGACTCCTGCACTCAGTGTACCTGCCATAGCGGCCGTGTGCTCTGTGAGACGGAGGTGTGCCCGCCCCTGCTCTGCCACAATCCAATCAGAACGCAGGATTCTTGCTGCCCTCACTGTCCGGGTGAGTTGTTGACTACAAGTTCGGACAAATACTAAATATCGACCTGGTACACAAATCTGCTCCAACAAAACAGCATTTGTTTGAAGTGCATTTCAAAAATACACTGGTCACGTAACAGCAGAGGTAGCTGTGATATTGGATTCTTGTCTGAACATATTCAAAAAGACCGGTATTTTATT
>JBAJNP010002226.1:0-50511 GCA_036877545.1 Yasuhikotakia modesta
TATTTGTAGTGACATTTGTCAAAAATTGCACCAGTTGCCAGTTGGTTGCAGCTGTAGCCAAACCTGTACACACAAACATACAGATATACCAGAGCAGTGGCTAAAATACACCAACATTACACAGTTAGCACAGCAGAGGCTGAAAATGAGCATGATAATCCTCATGCAGTTTTAATCAGGCTTTAATCATTACACTCATTACACCCCTTTCCTGTCAGCGGCTCTCTAAACACACATCTACACAGCAGTACACATATACAACTCTCGCTATACAGTATAATGGAGGCCTGTGAGGTTGAGAAAGATTGAAAGCAGTCATGACAATGTAACTGTGTGAGTAAATGGTAGAATTGTTGACTTGTGATTCTTATGACCTTAAATTTGTATGCAGTGATGTGATATATCACTATTTAAAACCATATTTATTAATTACTAATAATTATTTATTTCACTTCATATTAATTGTCAACCTGAAGAACTGTTTGAAAATGTTTAGCTATCACAACACCTAAATTAGACCTTCCTGTTTCTCTTATACATCTATTTATATTGAAATTTGAGTGTGATCTCCCATAGCTGTTGTTTTCTTTTAAATCTGCATAAAAAGCACATCATAATGTACTTTCCCACTTGTGTATCTTCTGTACTTGTAAATCCCTGTCATACAAGTTCATATTGTTTGTTTATCAGCTTGTTTAGGGCTTAAGCTAAGTGTCTTGGGAAGGCAAGACGTTCCTGTAAGGAAGTGTAAGACACTTCTCCAGGAAACACAAATACAGATGGTGAAAATGAGTGTGAAAAATCTTCACAACACATTCCAGTGATGTGGCACATTTCTGTGGACACAGTTGTGAGCAGAACTGCCTGGAGATTTGATTCCATAGTGTAATGTGGGAATTGTTGGAATGTCAGGAACACTGAACAAGTATATTATTAGTGGTAAAACTATTTTCCTCTATAATTGCTGTCAAAAAACATGGAAGTTGTTCTGTTTAGTTGTTCTGATACAACACAAACCAGCAGCTACGGTATGTTCTGGAAACACCTCTCACAGTGAGGTAAACTGTGTCTGTAACAGCATCAAAGCTCCATATGCTCCAAACAGACTGTGTGAATGAGAGAATCTGCCAAAGTGTCTTAGTAATGATCTCTTCTCTTAAACATGCCGCCCCATCTGAAAATTCCTGTGTTCAGTTGGCTCACGTCTTGATGAATAATTTAAGTCCAGCCTTATCTGGACACAGTGTGTAGCGTCTGTAGCGTCTTAGATAACAGAATATAGACTAATAACCAAAGCAAGCACCCACTTCCCTGCAGTCTCTATATATGATCAAACTGACCATCTTGCATTGCTGTAACCTGTTACAGTGAGTGTTTTATAGCAATGCTGCGTGTTGTTGGTGATGTTATCGGCACGTTTTACACCATCTTCTCTTAATTCTTGTAAGGGTGTTTTGTTTGAGAAACAGGATGTTATTACTTTATTACTTTATCTGAGGTAAACTCATTTGACCCAAGCATGGAGGGATGGGTTTTATTAACATTTATTAGCAGAAACTTTTATCTAAACCAACTTAAGCTGCCTTTAATCTTGACTTTTTTTAATGTGAAAGTGACTATGTTATGGTTACTCTGCAATTAATCTTAATTTTGAGTTACTTGGTTTCAAACACATAAACTTGGTGTTGCTAGAGTCATGCACCACCAACAATCTTTCTATTTTTACTGTTAACAAAAACAATCATTAAATCCTAATGTATTTTATATTTATATTTGCAAAATGACAGTGGACAGTCCAAAAGTCAGAACTAATTGGAATTGGTGGGGTTCAGTGTAAACGTAAAAGCAATCATTAACTAGCCTGAACTAAACCCGGAATCAGCCTTAACCATAATGCTACATCTCTCCCATCCACAGATTTTGCAATCCGATTGTCACAATTCTTGAGTCATATTGCAATACATATTGCAGTTCTTTTTATAAGGAGAAATAGAGACAGTAAAATAAGGCTTTCATAAGACATCTTTTGCAAATTGCTATGTTTTGTGTCACGTTTTTATTTTCTTTATTGCTGTTGAATTCGTGAATTAATCCAGACACTCAATGTATTTGGAGAGAGAGGGTCTCTGTTGTGTGCTGACTTACCACAACAACCAACTTTAAATGTTTTTTGCACCATACAGCAAATTTTCAAAGAGGTGAAATTTGCTTTGAATTCTAAAAAAATTCTAATGCTAATTAAAGTATTGATACTTCAGAGCATTGATTCTGTGTCACGATGAAGGAGTAACATGGTAATGTTTTTTAAAATTAGTTGAATTATCCCATTTCTCACTAAAATGAGTTTAATCTGTTTAAAATGATTGTGTCTGTTGGTTGGAGTGGGCTTGCTTGCATTTGAGCAAGAGAAATATGCACATTACAGTATAATTGGGTAATATAACATGATGGCGTGAGGAGATCGAGTGTGTTGAGGAGTGTTGAGGCCATCAGAGAAGTCAGATGTGAGTAGACATCTACTGGTACTTATTTCTGCATTTAAACTCTTTATCTCTGTATGCTTCTTCATTTCTTTACTGGGTTTACAGCAGGTCAGCTATAAGTTATTTGTGGTTCTTGCTAAGAAAGCATCACAAAAGTTCCTGAACCCTTAAATCCTTCTGGTCTCGAACCAGGACTCACTTAATGTCATGGGATATATGCACTATGTAAAGCTTTCAAAACAAGCCTTAGTCTGGCCAGACTGACACAAAACCAGATCTCACATTGTTTCGTTTTTAGTTGTTTAAGGATTAAAGCTGTTTACACTGGAAACACTTTGGCAATAAGCTGCAGGAAGTGACTGAACAGAATATCTGTTAGGCAGGTCTGTGTGAGGGACTTCTGCAGCAGGTTAAGAATCGGATTGGGATCATGCAGCACTGAATTGTAGGATTTGCACCAGCATTTGCACACTGGAGCTCAACTCTGATTAAACCCCAGTGTATTAGTGCAGGACGCTGCTGCTGTCACAGACCCCAAATCATCTGTTATCTGAGGCCTACAGGAAGTTGTTGTTACCTGAGGCCTACAGGAAGTTGTTGTTACCTGAGGCCTACAGGAAGTTGTTGGTTCTACTCTTTATTAGAATACATGTGACAAAACCTATAAACCGTGTTAATGCTTAAACATGAAAGAATCTATTACAGAGTGGTGGAACAATTGTGATAAGAAGAACTTGTAAGATGTTTTGCACTCTGGTGGTGATATCAGAATAAAGACAATTATTCTCAGAGATGGTAGAGAGATATCTTGGCTATTATGGGGAGAGAGAGCAATGCGATAAGAGGTTTCTGTGTATGTTAAGATAAGTTTCAGGCTAAGTGTTTGAGCATTTGGTCACTTGAAAAAGTTTCACAGACAGAAAATTGTGAAATTAACATGTATTTCTATGATAATTAACAATGCTTAGACGATGTTCATGCATTTTAAATAGTATTGAATCCAGGAGACTCCTTAAAGAGAAACACGAAAACTATTGTTTTTATGTCGCATTGATGTCAGTAAGCAGTTTATTTTCTTGGTGTGTGTGTGTACACACTTGTATGTGCAGATGTGAAGCAGAGGTGCTAATAGAAAGGCAAGGGTCATCTGCATTGGGCTTGAAGATAATTACCAGTGTTCACAGGGGGAGCAGCTCTGAGTGTGTGTGTGTGTGTTTTGGTTGTAAGGGGGTTGCGTCATACCTCTGTGGTTTTACATCTTTCATTCCTCCCTATGTATTCTCCCTTTTTTCTCTCATTTATCAGCTCTGTTCTGAAGAGCATCTCTCTAACCCAGTTCCTGTCATTCCATCTTTCTCATCTTCTAAGGACACTTCGCAGCTTCTTTTCTTATGTGGCCAACTGTAAATGAATGGACATATCTCTCTCACTCTTTCACTCTCTCTCTCGTTTTCACTCTCTTACGCTTTCTCTCACGCACTCTTTCATTCTCTCTCTTACTCTTTCTCTATCTCTTTCTCTCACTGATGGGAATGGCTGGATAGTGGGATGAAGAGACTGAGTTTTGAGGTCTTCCTCTTTAACATCTATACGTTTCCTAAATGAAGCTCACCTGAGTAAGTTAACTTTTAAAATTCTGCATACACATTTCAGTGTCCATTCTATTTGAAGTTTACACATCAGGTCCCTGATAAAGAAAATAATTATGCCTTTTAAGCCTTTGCATCTATACGGCATTAATTGTTAGTTATGCTCAGCTATAATATTTCAATGGCTAGTAGCTGCTAATAAAATATTCCTAAAGAGTTCATTTTCAGTCAACAGAACTCATGAACAAATGTAAAAGTTGTGAAAAGCTATTGCTCAAAAAGTGTGGAAGGCTGTATTAAAATAAAATAACATTATCATTTATTATGGTGAGTAAAAGACCTGTGTACTCTTGCCTGTATTGGAAGTATTTATTAGACATTGATCTCCACTGTGCCTTTTGTCAAGTTTCTTTGGCAATTTTTTGGCCACAACAACAGACAGACATAAAAGTGAGATTGAAGTTTGCTGCTTAACTGTATTTCTTGTGTGTGTGTGTGTGTGTCTGCTTTGTTATTGTGTGTTCTTGCAGTTGCCGGTGTGTGTTCAGTATTGACAGATGAGATACATTTTGCTGACTTGGTTAATCATGGAGCAGCTGTATGTGGTGTTTTATTCTTCTCTGTAAAGGGAAGAGCAAGGCAACTTTTTAGTTTATGTTTTTAGTCATTTTTTAACTCGGGCCTGGTTAATCCTGGTGTTACTTAGCCTTACTTTTCTGTGAGGTATGTGTAGAGTTGTTTTGGTGCAGTTAGGTGAAATAAACTTCTGTTTGAGATATCTGCTGTTTAGAACTTCAATCTTCTGGCATAACTGATTGACAAAAAGCAGTTGATTCACGGTTATGGCCAGACTGAGGCTAAGCAGCTAACCAGAAGGAGGCTACTGGGAATAGTTGTGTTAGGTTATAATATTAGTTGTACAATAAGCGTGAAGAGACAAGGAAGTTGGTCAGGAAAGGCAAACCAATCTTTATCAAACCAATGTTTTTGGCAATATGCTAACAGAATATTCAAGACTGAATGTTAAACTCTATGGAGTCCTGTTACATGCTGTTTGTTATCAAAAATACCTTTAGGTGATGTGTTGGAGTCCTTCAGTAGCCTATAAGAAATGTTTGACTACTAAATGAAGGATAGACTGGTGCTTTCTGTCATTGTGGATTGTATATATATGTGAGTGTTATTTGAGGGAAGAGATAATGTTAGTGTTTTCTCAGTGATTTAATTAGATGCCCCTGATTCCCCTCTGGAACACGTCTAATATTTGTTCACATTCCCTCCGGCCACCATCCTCCCTAAATCATTTTTCCTCTTTCATTCCTTCTTTGCCTTTATGAAATGCTTATCTAGAAATTGAGCTTTGTACAGGCTATACGATACATTTTGTATCATAGGTGCTTTGAAATACAGCTCACAAATTTGAATTGTGAGTTTCTGTTTTAGGTTTCTCTGTTTTTTCCCTAACAACACACACACACACACACACACACACACACACACTGTTAACTATGTGCCTAAAGATATGGACACAGATATGTAAAATAAACTTGGCAACTGAGAACTGGTTCTATTATACATTATGTTGACCTTTTGTAAGCAGTTAATAAATGTGCCAAAGTGGACTGAATATTGTGCTAAAAACTGTCTGTGGCTGTTTTGGATCTGTTATCGAGTTTAAATATTGTTTTTTTTAATCTAGATGAATGTCTTTGACCTGTGACGTGTCAGCTTAACATTTCTGCTTTTCAGCCCTAAGTTACAAGAAGTTTTTGAATGCAAGAACAAATAAGTGGATAGCCTGTGTTTTCTATTGTTTATTTTTTTTAATACTACTAAATAATGTATTATAATGTTAACATCATGAGTTTAGTTTTAGTTAGAGATATTTTGTAATTGAGTGAAATATGTTAGCGAATTACAAACCTGATTCAACTCTTTTTCTGTTGATATTAAAATAATGTTGCTATATATTTTGTCTGAGGGCAGTAAATGAAACAAGAATACCGTTTCTTCATTAAAAATTTTTGAAAATAGAGTTGTTATGGAATAAGAATAGTAATTAAAGTGGCATTATTGCTTTCCTCTATTTTTCTGTTGTATTTCTGAATCTTGTTTTCAGAGTAATCTTGCATAGAAGACAAAGGCAGAGGGCAGTGGTGAATTCATAGATTAGATAGAGTTAGTGAGCAAGGGTTGAGTAATAATGTTGCTGATGGGGAGTTGTTCAGAGCTCCTTTCTGATTGGTCAGCGTATGTTTCTTATTCTTCTCTCTGATTGGTGCATGGAAACAATTGCTTATACTTGGGCTGTGTTTGTTTAATCTAAATTTTAATTGAGAGGGTTAGGTTCTTAGCTCCTAATTTTGGGCATTATACAACCGCCTGGAACACCCTATCAAATGCATAGCAACACCCTGGCAACCACAGAAGCATTATGCTGGTGAGCTTTGGACAGGCATGAGGTTCCCACATCATCTTCAGTAAGTGTAAATTAATTACTTTTAATTTTGCTTAGTTTGCTGCACAGTGCCAGAAAAGAGCAGTAACATGAAGAATAAAAATAAGGCAGAGGAAATGAACAACAAAATTACCAGATCATCCAATCAGAAACAAACTTGTTTCCGTACCATAGCAGTTCTGTCAGAGGTTTTTTATAAATGCGAGTATTCTTTAAAGTGAATGCAGCTCAGATGTTTGTTACCCTAAGCTGAGCTCATCTGCTCACAGGTTGGACCTGCAGTGTTTGAGGAACAAAGCGAGGTCCACGGGTCTCTCCGAATGTAGGCAGGGGTTAACAAGACCGGATTTTACAACAGCTCAGCTCATGCAAGTCTAACTCCTACTCACAGCCGCAGGCAGCGCGCACACACACACACACACACACACACACACACACTGAGAGGGAAACTCTCACCTCACCAAAGTGTCCATGCAGACAGACTTCTTCGTCTGCAGAGCAATGAGTCACAGACATGATGTAAAAAGAGTGTGTTTGAGTGTGTGTGCGCATTCTCTTCGTAAACAGAACTTGAAGGATTCTGTTACTGTGAGGCTTAAGAATTGGCCTTCAAAAATCCTTTTATTTTTACGCTTGATATCTTTCTTTTTTTCCTTGTTTCCTTATGTTCTATGATATTCTAGTATGTACCTTGGATTAACATGTAAAAAACATAAATTATGATAATCATTGTATGCTGTACATACCAGACTACTGAGGTAATATCATCTTTTGTTATTTAAAGTGTAAATATAATAATTTATGATGGTCTATGATGGTCATTGAATAATTGACAGTTCCTTTTTTAAGAATTAAAGCAGAAAACACTGAATGACTGCTTCTGATAATAAGCTTAAAAGGTTAAAATGGACAAATATTGGCTGACTTATGAGTCTGTCAGAATCTCATCTTGTCTCATTTTAAGATGAGTGTCATTAACATTCTGATAAATTATCTCTGATGAATGTTCCAGCTGCTGTCCCGCTCTGTTACACACACACACTCTCTCTCTCTTTCTTCTTTCCACCCTTTTGGTCACTTGTGTATTAAAGTGGGGTGGACGATGTGGCAACAAATATCAGATCACGATTATTTCAGGCAGTGTCACGATTCAAGAGCTTATTACATTTTTTACATGTTGGTTTCTAAGACATTTTGCAAGTTACTGAACACTACAGACATACTAATTGTGCTTATAAAAATATAGTATGAATTCAGAAGAGTAGGAGTGGGCGGTATGACCATCTTATTTCCTTTTTTATTATTTTAATTTTGTTATTAAATAATATAAACAGTTGGGCAAAAACAACAGAAGGTGCTTTACATTTTTCAAGTACAGCAGGTCTATTTAACAGCAGCTTTGACAAGTTGAATAATCAAATAAAAACACTGCACTGTATGAAATACACACTATATTTAATTACAGTAAAGGTCTTTAGTCAATATGCAGTGGCTCACTATTTTCCTTGTTTTTTGTTATTTAATTACCATGAAGGACGAAGACAGCATCAGGTTTAATGGGCTACTGTCACTTTAAGAGACGATGCGCTGATCCACTACTCACATCCGAACTCTTTACATTCACTTAAGCTGTAACTGACTGTGTTTATGACACAATGACAGTGTAGTATGTTTAATAAGAATAGAATAAGGGAATTTGGTTCAGTAGTGTACAGTGTATGAGTAATAAACTTTCATGATGGCGAATAGCTGCAATATTACTTGAGCATAAACAGGTGCATCGTGTTAAACTGGAACCGTCAGCCGTATCTGCGCTGTAGCACAATCTAACAATCTGTCTCTTAGCAGCTCGTGCAGACATCTCTATCAGTCCACGATCTAAAATGGTCATTCCGCACACCCCTGCTTTTACAAAATCTGCCCCTTCATTCAAACAAACACAAAGGTTGGTTTGTGACAAGAAGTTTTTTGCTGTCTCTCTGTGGAGATCTCACTTCTGCCTCCTGCAGGGAACACCAGCCTATTTATAGATCAAGGGTTAGCAGAAGAGAGAGAGTGAGAGAGCAAAAGATGAGGAGAAAAGAGAGAGGGGCGAGAAAATACTGCAATTATGAAGCAAGTGTTGCACCGAGCGCTTGTGCATGATGGGGAATGCGACAGCGGATCCACTGCGCTTTATTATTTATTTACACAGCACAGCCATTCTGCATGATTTTGACCTGTTTCTAGCTATGCTAGATCCTTTCTCATGCCCAGTGTGGTTCAAATTATTAATATGTTCATTATTATTGTTCTGTTTCATTATTATTATTTATTAGTAGCAGTAATATAAATACTTTACCTCACTTTACCGCATGTTATGGTGTTCACACCCTGCAAATGTATTTCTGGGTGCAACTGGATATTACATAAGAAAATTGTATAAAAAAATGGGTGGAATTTTTATTTATAATCATGGAAAGTTGTTTCATTAAAACTGGTGGTTAGAAATGAGGGACTGGTGACAACAATGCATAAAAAAGCTATTCATGCGTGATGAAATGAATCTGATTTTGTTTACGTTACGACAAGGAACCTGTTTTATGGAAATAAATAGTATGTATCTTAACTGTTTTTCACAACTAACTTGTGAACTATATAACTATATAGTAAATATTTGACCCCAGTTTACATGCAGGCAAGCAGATTATGACAGAACTTAACTTTTATTGGATGGTGGTATGGCCTTTTATGTTTAAGGAATGAGACGTATTCAGCATATTCATTATTTCCATGAAATAATGTGTTCTTTATTTTTTTTTCTCTTTGCTTATGACTCTCGGCCGTTTTTCGTCTCTCCTCCCTGCAGTGAGTGACAGCTGCTTCAGAAACCTCGCTGAGGACCGCAGCGGAGTCAACCTCAAAGATCTCGTCCATGATCCGTCCTTGTAAGTGCCTTGCACCAAACACACCCTGTGTCCAGTACCACTCATGCATCGGGTCCTATCTGTCATATTGACACTGTCAAACAGTAGAAGTGCCAAAAGTCAATTCTCAGATGCAACTCTGTTCTTTCTCTAACAAGCCTGAACCCGTTTTTAAATATTGAGGACCAATTCGATTTAGAATTCAATTCAAATCGCATCACAGAGTGTATGCATGTGTCGTACCAAAATTCGACACCCGTGGTATTGCACCCCTAATGCCATTTTACAAGGATACATTTATGTAAATGTATTTACATTTGTGCTTCCGACCTGCACTCAGCTGTAATCTGAAGTAAATGCAGAATTGATTCAAAATTTTTAGGAATAGGTTCTAAATTGTTATAGAAAATCGCATGTCTCAGAATCAGCTTTTAATCGCAACTTTCTTTTCCAGACTCAAATTCTTAAGTTCTGTCTGAATTCTTCTCCTGTAGTTTTATGATTCTTTGCTCCTCAGCACACAAACTTTGAAGGAAATCTTTTCAAAACATTTGTAGTATTTACATTTTATAACAATCCTCAAGAAATACTAAATTTTGCCAGTTTTAACTGGAGCATTAAGGCTCCAGCAAAAAAGTGTTAAAATCTTTAAAAAGTTTAAAACTTCATGGGTTCAAAGTCTAGAGAAAGTCACAGGACTGGCTGCAGTAGACTGATGACAGCTTGTGTTTAAACTGTGTCGCATGGAGTCTTACAAGTCGGCATAGTGAGGACTCTTCAGTGGAGACCACTCAGGCTTTGGGGAACACTCTCATCTTAAGAATGAGAGGTTTCTTCAACTTGTCATCTACAAAAAGATGAAACCTCATTATCATCTGTCCTCAGAAATACTACCTTTTCTAGCCAGTGGAGATGTAGAGATGGAAACCTCCTACTGGCCTTACATGTTTGAATTCTGTGTTCAATATGCTGTCTAATAGAATTCTGCCATTAATCAGTTTAGGCAGCATAGATGTATCTTTCATGACTTGTGGTATCCCAGAATTACGTGTGTGTGGTGTTTGAGAGGTGGTTAAAAAGAGTGACTTGAAATGATATGCTATAGCTTATTCTTCTTCCACAATAAAGTCAAAATAAGGATTGTAGTTTTAACATGTTTGTATTATATAAAACCTGTTTGAATTTCCTCTACATCATTAGACATAATGTCTTGGAAGTCTGTCTGAAACACTGCCTCTTATGTCACTGATTCTGACTGGTCAGCAAAGTAGACTGATTAAACTGTGTGTATTTGGTGGTGTGGCATGATGGGTAAAGGGGGCGGGGCATAGGTTGAAGGTCTCTGTGATGGATCTGGTATAAAAAGTGGCTTACGGTCAGACTACATAGAACCAAAAATGGCAATTCTATTTCTTTAGCATTTTTATAAACCAAAGCATTTGTCACAGGAAGACTTCATTGGCCAAGGGCAGGGCTAGGGACTGAGACGGCAGGAAGTAGGACTCAGACAGAAGGTAAAAATGATTGAGGAGGTATTAATGGATAGAGGTGTTGTTGACTGGTGAGCTCCTCTTTGGCGCTCTGTCAGGTCAGGTGAATTGATTCATCGGAAGAGCTGTCAGTTTTACTAACGAGGTGTGGTAAAAATAGAGCTGAATTAATCACACAGGCGCGGGGACACGGGCCGCTCAGAATTGGAGGCAATTCTGACATCTTCGCCTGCCGACAGGCAGATGAACAGACGTTGTAGAAAGCGACAGCTGAGCGCTCACCTGAGAAATAGAAATGGACATGTCCTCACGCCAAAGGAGACAAGCAGAACCTCAAAAGGTGCCACCAAGGTCATAGTTACTTGTAACAGCGACTTTCATTTGCTGTGGGCTTGCGGACAGTTCAGAGTTTTCTGGTTATCATTGTTGGTTTTACACCTGCTTTTATTGGAGACAGGAAATTATGGGGTAGAGAATGGGAGGTATGAATTGGGACGATGCAAGTTGGATTTAAACCTTCATCTCCACATGAGCACCACACAAAAACACGTTTCTCATATATTTTTAAACTTTAACTGAATCATTCATAAAATTCTTTATTTATGAAATGTAGCTAATTGCGTTATGTTTACATCAACCCCACGTTTCTTCTGAAAATGTGCACAGACGCCTGCAGATTCTGTCTGCACCCATTGAAGCTCCACTGTAGTATCTAGAGCATGTGCACAAATGTCTGCATGACAGCTCCATCAGAGTTTGAAAATAGTGTAGCTTGTTGGCTATTTTCAGGCTGAAACCTCTGCAGAATCTGTACACACACATTCACATACTTGCTAGGTTTTGACAAAGGCGGCGGTATCCGTACCACATACACATCCCATAATAAAACCACACACATCTGTCCAGGTTCAAAATCACTCCTTTTAGATTCAGCATTCTGTCTCCACTTTCCTTTATTTGTGTGTGTGTGTGTGTGTTCTCACTTACACAATCAAAATACCCAGGTTGAAATCCCAAACTCATCTCCGTCTTAAAGCACCTCTCCCCAAACCCCCAATCTTCACACACCAGCGGTTTCCCTGGCAACCGGATTAAAGAGCTCTGCATCTTTGTGTTCAGCATATTCTTCTTTTAGTCTCTGCTCTCCCTCTCTATCTCTTTTTATCTTTCTATCTCTCTCTCTTTTATGGGCATTACACCATAGTAGTTAGATGGACAGATAGATGTGCTTTCTTAAAGACTCTTAAAGATTCTTAAAGACAAAATTCTGAACAATTAAAATAAGTGCATAGACATTACAAATGTAAATAAACACAACAATATCAACAAATAACAACAATTCTGAGCTACACACACCATGCACAACTTTGAAACCCAAGAAAACTTCTCAACATTAAAAACCTTGATGTGATATATAATCATTGAAAGAAAAGACAAGTCTTAGGAAAACAGTAGGCTTGTGTCCTAAAATTTTTAAAGTATATTATTTCGATCAGCTTACATTTAGGACCACAAATGATCTCAGAATTTGTCTATATCTTTGCTTCAGCTGCCTGTAACTTGATTATGGGCTATACCGTAATTACAGGCTGCAGTTCCATAAGCAGCCACTAGTGTGTGCTGTGCTTCAGAATTTAAATGTGATTTGCTAAGTTCTAAGACTGGAGAATTTAGGTCTGGTCATTTACAGGAGATCCGTGCTTAAAATCTGACCATTGCACCAATCTACCTTAATTGTGACTTTAAAATCAGCACAGTCAAATCAAATCCTACCTGAGCCTTAATCTGTGAGAATTCAGTAGTGAATAAAATAGCAGGGGCCCATGAAAGAGCAAAGTTTATCTTTAACTGTCATTCCTGTTGTGGGTGGAGTGTGTAAGGATGTATTTTGACAGCTTTATGATTCTTCTGTTATTGTGTTACTCTCTCGGCTTCATGCACACTGTCATGTTATGTTTTTACCTTTTGATCCCTGCTGTTGGGACCAAATAACACTTTTTGTCTCCTGTGTTTCACCTGTAGGCTTGGAGGCATAATCACTGCATACAAAATAGTCCCTGATGAGATTGACGAGATCAAGGTAACGTTTCCTATCACCTGTTCCATAAACATACATGCATGTACACACGTATCTTTCCACACAGCTGTCCCCTAGAGGCCAGTAGTAGCACTTCACACACTCCGCTTGTGTTCATGCACATGCAACTTTGATAGCGGCTTTTGATAGCTGCACATTGTTTTTGGTGAAAACTAAATCATTGTTTCTTTAACTGACTGCTTCAAAATGTACTGTGGGTACTTTGAAACATGTATGAATGAATATCATTACTTTAGATCATTTTCAAGACAATATGAGGACAGAAACATTTCACAAAAATAAGTTTCTTACCATTGAAGTTATGAAACTGTATTTATTTTATGCAGTGAATTTTTTAGTGTGGCTGACTTTTCAAATGTTTTGTGGGGCAACTGTAGCCTGTGTGATATTTTTATCATGTTATGCTGATGTGATATTTTATTCATCAGAGTGCATGTCAGGCCAGACAATGGCCAACCAAAATAACTGATGTGATGTAGCAGCGGAAGATTGCTCACATAATGCACATACACACAGTTACTGATGTGTGTGTTTGTATGTGTGCGTTTAAGGAGACACTGGTGGACTGGTGTGATGAGAAAGAGCTCAACTTGATCCTGACCACTGGTGGAACGGGTTTTGCACCCCGTGATGTCACGCCTGAGGTACATGGGAGCCAACATGTTTGTGTTTGTGTCCATGTGAGTGTGTGTTTGAGCCCCACTCACATCTGTTTATTTGTCTTTCTAATTGTGAGAGTATGTCTTTCCATGTTAATGTTGTTTTTGTGTATTTGTTTATGCTTTTTCATATGTGTACATTGTTTATTCATGTATATATAGTGTATATGCATTATTATGTTTATATTAGCATTTACATACATTTTCTTGACAGGAAAAATTGATAAAATATGTATAGGTTGAATGTACTTTTGATTCAAGCATGCCAGATGCTTATATTAAAATGTAGTAATAACAATATCAATTAATTTAATAATAATTTAACTTTATTAACTTGTATTGAGTGAGAGGGGAATAAAAAATGACTTGGGTAGAGGGCTGAATGGGGTATGATGCCATTTTGATTTAAACTCACCTTTCCTGATTGTGCATCAAGGCTTAACTTCACTGGGTCATGTGTGCTAACTGCTAGGCCATGGCTCCAGCTTTTTGTGTCGATGACTGGATTAATTTGCTGTATCTGCCATTGACTGTAATGAGGGCCTAGAAACAATGTCTTGAATTTGATCTTGTCCGAATGTAGAAACTGTACAAGGAACAGTTTAACTAAAACCTAGAAAGTGTAAGGAACTGCTAGAGGTAAAGTTTAGTAACAGACTTTTTTTTAAATCTAGACACTGAACACAAAGCAGTGTGAAGAAGAGGTTAAGAAAGAGTCATGTGCATTTGCATAAAGCATTTGTCTTCTCGACTGTCAGTTTGATCTCTGCTTCAAATCACTGTCAGTGTGAACCTTAGTGACACTGAATGGGCGGGGCCTAAGCAGAATGTAAGTGGATTGAAATGGAAGTGGATTTAGTGTGAATTTTAAAATTTTGTGAGTTTGTTATGATGGATGTGTATGAGTGAACTGTGTGGAGTGTGTTTTGTTTGCTGGGTGTATCTGTATGCAGGTCTGGTGTAGATTATGTCTGTGTAGCTTCACTTTTGATGCCTCTTGTCTTTTTACTAATGTGAGCATTTGAAGTGTCATTTATTTTAGGGACACAATGCATCACGTTGAAAGTGAGAAACTCTGCTTTTCTTCTAGTCTTTGTTTTTTCTTCCCCTTTCTGCTGCACTGTTTTCAACTGACTTTGCGTGTGTGTGATTTGCCGTGTGTGTTTGTTTGAAAATTACTGTGTGTGTCCACTGGGGTGGGACAGTGGGGATGGTGGGAGACTCGAGTCCCAGGGGATTCTGGGAAGGGTTCCGTGAACAGTAATTCAGATGGAAGCGGAGAAACATCAAAGGCAGCCTGGAATTGTGTTTGTAATGAAAAGCCTCAGTAACTGGCCTGTGCTTATGTGGTGAATATTGTGGTAATGCTACAGTGCTGTGACAATGAGCTTGTTAGCATGCATATTAACAAGTGCTTTTTTGCAGATGAAGTATGTTTTTACACCATTTTGTAAAACAAAACTGCATTTTTTTACATTGTTTTTAAATCATTCAAGGGTTTGCAAATATGTGCATTTTAATTACAATACAGTCTTCCTGCAATGACTGACCAATAATATTAAAGACTAATTGAGATTGTCCAATTAAATCCTCTCTACAATAGAAAATGTCATCCCTCTCTGAATTAAACACATCATCTCCCTCAATACTAGCAGTAACAGGTAACATTATGCTTGAGGTTCAAACTCTGCCTGCAACTTATCCCATTAACTTACACCTGATCCCATCTGTTCTTAATACATCTAAAATGACACCTAAAGGATGAAAAGTAATGGCTGAGAAAATGTTTTCTCCTCCACAGGCCACCAGAGAGGTGATCGAGCGTGAAGCTCCAGGGATGGCCCTGGCCATGCTTATGGGCTCCCTAAATGTCACGCCACTCGGCATGCTGTCCAGGTGAATGCACATGCATAGACGTGCCCCCCTGCCTTTTTACACTTAAACACACTTCCAGTGCAGAAAGTGATTTGAATTCTGATCACACTGAATTCTAATCATCTCTTTCCTGCAGACCTGTGTGTGGAATCAGAGGCAAAACTCTCATCATTAATTTACCTGGGAGCAAAAAGGGCTCACAGGTAAGCAGACTGCATGTGTGTCTATGTGTGTATATATATATATGTGTGTGTGTGTGTGTTCTAATCGCTTCCTGTATATTCAATCTGAATGCTATTTTAAGGATGTCCTTGTTATTCCTCTCTTAATGTACATTCTTGGTTTTAATGTTTTTTTATGTTTTTTATTTTTAATGTCATTTAAAACAAGTTACAACTTTAATACAAAATCTTAAGCTAAAAATACACAAATACAATTGCACACACATAAAGAAAGGGACTTAATCATCTATTAAATCAAGCATTTCTTTAATTTTTTATATCTCAGGAAGTTCAGAAAAAAAAATCATTAAAAGCTCTATATTTATGTATATCATCTTTCCCTTTTACCCATTCATTTTTGTTTATTTTAATGTCAGTTTTGTTCCGGTATATCATGCAGTTACATAAAAACTTCGACATTTCTGTTCATGCTGAGATTCGAGTATATAAGTGTAAATATTATTGATTTAGAGGAACAGTGTTGCTGATCTGGTTTACTTACCCTCATGTTGTGCCAACCATATGCTTTGTGCGTATGCAACCATATGCAGCCATATTCTTTGTGTAACACAGACAAAACATTTTTAATGAATCTGCATGCAACTATAATACATTTAAAAAGTATACATCTATATAACACTAGTTTGTCAGATGCTGTGTATTCATATTTTCTTTATAAAACTATTTTATTAGGACTACACTAATAAAACTATTTACACTATTATGAAGGACATAATTGCAAGTAATTAATGACAGAATTTTAATTTAATAAACCTTTTATACTGTGAGTAAGCCCCTCCCCTTCATTCACCTTCACACACGTTGCCCCACACTTCCTGTGTTAACATTGTGGCCAATCCTATTACAGCTCCTTCCCCGTGGAGCTCTGCTGATAGGGCCGTGGTATTAATCTCCATTACCCATCAGCCTCAGCTACGGAGCACTTCACTGTCACTGGCTCTTTGAAGTCCAGAAGCCGAGCCGATAAGGGGATTAAACTTTTAAGATGCCCTTTATGTTCGGTCCAGCTCAGCTACAGCACTCCTCTTCTTCCTTACTAAATAATAGCATCCCTCCATCTCACGTCCGCAACCTGTAAAACCTCTTCCCAGTCTCGGCTCCTCTATGGGAGGGACTCGGTTTGGTCTCTGTGGTTCTAAAATGGAGGCACCATTGGTCAAGTTTCTGTAGAGCTTTCAGCATGTAAGGCTTAATTAAATCTGTTTAAGGCTGGTTTATTCTGGAATGGGACACCCACTTTCCACAATTCCCATTGAATATCCATTTTCTTTAGGAATTTTATCACAGTAATAATAATTCATAATGATTTATGAATTTCGCTTCCTGTTGATTTTAAATGCGCTTTATCCGGAAGTTTTCAGCAAGTAAATTTTTGGTTTGGACTGAAAGTGAAAATGCGTTTCCAGGTGATAAAATAAAGCTTGCGCTGTGTTTTCTGTTTATTATATAGCTACATGGATTTCGCTCCAATGATGCAGCATAAATACTAACCAGGGGACAAACAAATTGTCTTGTTTTTCATGGTTTATTGTGTCATGCTTGGTTAGGATGCAGTGCTTGTGTCCAGATAATTTGTAATGTAACAATAATGTCCAATCAATGGGAGTTCGTGACATTTTTGATGATGAAGACGAAGGGACCTCTAAACTGTTTACTATATATAAGATCAGACGATATTGTGCTATAATGTTGAATGTTCTTTGTGTGATTTTGTATGCTACTGTTTTGTTTAAATTTGGTTTATTCTTCATTTTATTTTTAATTTGGTTTATTATATTGTTACTTTATTAATGTTTGTTTTTTTCATTAATATTTGATATTTACTTTTTGTAATTTACACTATAAGTTTAGGTCACTTTATTGAAAGGACTTTTCACTTTATATTAGGTCACACTCTTTCAATATTGTCTAAACAGCATCTTTCACACATTGTACACAAAGTCTGAAATACTTTCCACCTCAGTTATTGTTATTGTCAATGCTTCTGTCTGGCCCTTCTGCCCAAGTTGTCCATTCTTATACACAACACAGCGCACACACATGCACTCCCATGTGCCTCACCTTGCACCAGGAAGACAAAAATAGACCATTTGTACATACACTGAAAGGACATGAAGTAGCCTATGGACTTTTGATGTCTCCACACATTAATCTTCCTTTTAACTTTGAGTCATAATGAAGAGATGCAACCACATCAGACCTGAGGTGAGCAACGCCGCATAATCCCTCCCTGGACTCTGGTTTCCATCTCCTTTTGCTGTCCATTCCTTCATAATTATTAATGTCTCCTGTCTGAAGTACTTAAGCAATGCAGTTTAAGAGCAATCCAGTTCGGCCACCTGTGCTACATTCACAAGCGGACTCCTTATCAGACTTCAGGGCCTCAAAATGGAGAATGTCCAACCGTATTAGAAATTCCATTAAGTTGAAGTCAATAGGTTGGCCTGCAAGTCGTCCTATTAGGGGAGTCAGATAGATAGTGGGCCGTTACTAACACAGCATTACTTTGGAGGAGAACAGGAGGGATTTGCGCTTTAACATCCTCACATTACCGCTAAGCGGTGCAAGTAGAGCCAAGCAGATGTTAGTAAGTGCTGACAACAGTACAAACCGGATGAGATGCATTGATGCACACACTCAGTGATGCTGGTAGTATTTGTCAAAGACATAAGAAATAACCCTATTAAATACAATTCAAACTTTAGAAATATCAAATGATATAATAAAATTAATACAAATGTGAATAGATGGAAATGAAGGATCTGATTTGGTATCAAGCATATCACACCAAATACTGTATATCACCTGTATATCATCAAATACAGTACATTACACCACTTACTGTATATCACACCAAATGACAACAGAGGAGCAGCATAAAAGAATTTTAGAAAGTTGCTGCAGGAATTAATCTTAATCTAAATCCTATTGAGTTCAGTCTTAATATAGTGGCACTTTATGTAAATTCTTAATATACACTGTAAACTCTTTTTTTTTATTTTACAAAATGGGTTTTCTGGGTCTGTTCCAAAACTGTTTGCTGTGTTCGCTACCTACTGCCTTCTAAAGCAGCATCCTATCTGAACTAGAACCTCATAAGTGACTCACAGATGCCTCCTACAGAGATGGCTTGTTAGAATTTAGAACAGAGCAATTGTCTTGTCAGAAGTCTTAATGCCACGCCATGTTGTTTTATAAAGTTAAAAACCTTTGGACCCACAGTACCATAAAATTTCCCTTGGTGTTCTTATGGCATCACTGTTGGACTGATATGAAGGAAGACGTTTGGTGCTGAAGGGCTTTGTTTCTTTCTATTGTTTCTCCTCCATTATTTACTCTCTGTTCTTTTCTTTCTCAGGAGTGCTTCCAGTTTATTCTGCCCGCTCTGCCTCACGCCATCGACCTGCTGAGGGATGCTGTTGTGAAGGTGAAGGAGGTTCATGACGCCCTGGAGGACCTGCCATCTCCTCCTCCACCTCTCTCGCCTCCACCCACCACCAGCCCACACAAGCAGACGGAAGACAAGGGTGTGCAGTGTGAGGAAGAGGATGAGGAGAAGAAGGACAGTGGAGTGGCGTCCACCGAGGACAGCGGCTCCTCTCACATCACAGCAGCTGCTATTGCTGCTAAGGTGAGCAACGCTAGCTGTTGAACGTGTTGCTCTGTCTGCTGGAACTGGCTTAAGCTGGTTTAACTGACTTAAAGGTTTGGCACCCAAATGGAGCACAAAAATAGGATTTTTTTAGGAATGATTATGCACATGATGCCAAACAGTGATTAGTGATTTTTATCCACTCTAGTAGATAAAAGATAGTAGATAGTTTTAAGCTACTAAGTAGATTAAAAAATGAAAGTGTCTTAAGTATAGTTGAAATGACTTCTATGTTATAGTCCAAGTCCACTTAAAAGCCAAATGATACGTTTGTGTAAGAAACAGATAATGACTGATAATCTTCCACCAAAGTCTGGGTCTAGCCAGCGTTAGCTTCCAAATAACATTTTGTTTGGGAGTTACTGTTGGTCTTTTTCTGTAATGTTCTGTAATTTTCTGTAATGTTCTGTAGAACATATTACACTGATTTGTTTGAACATATCAGCTGATCATCTTTTTTATTTGTTAGTTATTTTATCTTCCTGCTTTTTTGATGTTTCTGTAATCCATGTACTTGTTTCCATACTGTTTTATGTGGGAATGTATGAAGGAAAGTTTGTGTGAAGTCTCTTGTTTTATTCATGTCAAATTCATCATCAGAGCATGAAGTCCCATTCCAGCCATGCTGTTGTCATGGCGAAAGGTGGGCGGCCCTTGAGTGGCTTCATCCCGCCCACTTCCATCCCCTCCCATTTCACCTGCCCTTGCAGTGACACGGTAAGACACGGGCTTATATCCCGCCCACTTTCATCTTTGCTGCTGTATTGTTGAACTTTTGAGCAGTAGGTGGCCTGATGGTTGATTTAAGGTTTGACAGGCTTCATGGACTAAATCCAGGTGGTGCTTAACAAGGCAAACATCAACTTAATGTCTAACTTGTGTATTAGCTGTGTAACTTTGTGTTCAGTTAGGGGGTAACACAATAATAGAGACTGAGACTCATCAATAAGCAACCACTGCAACACCCTAGCATGGGCAAAAGCCCTCAGAGTTTTTTGTGTGAATCTTGTAAGCTTATACTACAGTCAGCTACAGTCAGTTCTCTGGTAAGCAATATTTTTATTGTTATTCAGTCACGCCAAATCTTGTCAAGCTTGTCCGTGATAACAGCGCTTTGAATATATATTGTGTATTAGCTCTCTTTATATAGTAATTATAATGGGGTCATGCAGGTTGGTATAACTGTGTTCTCCACGGGGAGCGATCGTAGAGCGAGTCTCCTGGGAAGGCAGAGGTTGAGGCGAACGCTATTATTAGCACAGCGTTAGCATCAGTGCTGGGTAATTAAAGCGCTTGTGGAGATGTTCTTTCCTGCGAGGCCTTGATTTAGCCCCAGTGTTAATTAGTGCTCCGTTAAGCCACGGCATAACTGTGGAAGATCCCTGCGCTTCTCACCCTTCTGCCCATCAGACTCGCTCCTAATCCCAGATACCAGATTCTTCTGGAAAGTGTAGCTGCAGTTTGTTACTGCAGGAAGACTTGCCTTCTGGATCAAAGGCAGAGAGACTCGTTTACAGTCTGACTGCAGTATAAACTATCACATTTAAGTAATGATGTTTCATATATTGCAGGCACATTAATTCTTTCCAAAGTCACTAAAGGGGCCATATTTTTACACTTTTGTTGCTCTTTAATTTCACTTTAAGTCTGATTATAATGTAAGTCAAGGCTTCTTCCAAAAGCAGTTGTAATTTAGGATTTATGACCATTTTGCAATCATTTTTTGGCACTACAAAAGTTCTATATGTAAATTACTGTGTTTTGATTGGTTGACGTCTTTACAAAGCCCCTGCCAACACTTCTTGCTGAATATAAGTAGCAGGAATAGTTTATACATAATGTGGCAGTCATATGTTAATGAGTGCAGTGACAAGAACAAACATTTTTAATCACCAAAATCATTATAAATACATTATGGGTTTGCATACATATACTAGCTTAGTCTTTTAATCTGCTTTGCTAAATTTGACTGACCCTTGGTCTAATGGTTTTTTACAGATACCAGAATCCATCATTTCAAGAGGTGTACAAGTGTTACCACGAGACACCGCCTCTCTTAGCACCACGCCCTCTGAATCTCCTTGTGCTCAGCAGTCCCGCCTCTCCACTGCCTCCTGTCCCACCCCCAAGGTAAGAAGCTGCCCCCTCTCCCTGTATTCACACCATTCCTTCTTCCCTCAAGCTCAGCTTTCTGTTACTTCATGCTCTCCTTCATGGCTGGATCTTCATCTGCTGCCACCTCATTGGCTGCTTTGCATTCCTGATAGCAGTGACTCTGCTCATTGGGCCGTCTGACAGGAGAGGCGGGGTTTCTACTCTGGCTCAATTTCAGTTTGTCTTTTCGATTTGCCTGCTGTAGCTGTAACCAATTTGCCATTTCAAGTCCAAATTTGTGACTCAATGACCATTACAAACGTTAAACCTGCTTTTTTTAAGGACCTTCAGTTAGGAAGTTTAAAGTTGTTCGTATAAATGTTTTGTTTTTCTGTGTTTTTAAACCTTGCTTATGTTTTGACATTTTTCATAGTTATTTAAAGAACTGTTGTTCATAAAGTTATTCATAAGCTGTTATTTAAAGAACAGCATCTCTGACTGAGACATTCACTTTGGGTTTGCCGTTGGGTATTTAGTCACTTCATAAATCATGCTCATACAATCATCTCTGGTTTTGACTGAACAGTGCTTTCATGGTAGCTGAGTGGCTCCTTTGTTGAGGCTTAATGAATGCTAGTTTCTCTGTTCTGTTAAGTTGTTAATTCTTATAAGTAAATGAACATTTTGCTTTGGGACTGAAGAAATCTTTCTAATTTGTTTCCTTACTTCATTAGTGGGTGTGTGATGCTGTATGTGTTTATTTCTTATCTTGCTGGGTAACAGCACTAGTCAACACTTTGATGATGGTTCCTTGCCACTGTGGCCTTTGGCTTGGTGTTTTCCCAAAGCATCGTTTATATGCTTGTTGCAAGGGAGGGTAGTAAAACAGTTGTGTGTAGCACATTGGATGATGGGTCCAGAAGTCATGTGTGTATAAACTTTGTCAAGAATAAGCAAAAAGTGGCTTTAAAAATACAGTGAGCTGTATCAACACTGCAAAATCTCTCTCTTTCTTTCTGTCTCTGTCTATTTCTCTCTCCCTCTTTCTCTCCCTCTGGTGGATATTCTATGTATTACAACACATATATAACCTATGGTATATGTTGTATACACTAACATGTATACCAGACCCTGAGGGGTTGATTCTGAAAACACTACAAGTATTTTACAGAAGCGTTGTACTTTTTATTTTGCGGCAGTATGCAAGTTAATTTTCTGATTTAAGCACAAGTTTAATAAAGTCTGAGGCAAGTTTAATGAGCTTCAGCTGTGACCTCAGACCTGCTTCTAAATCTGCTTACTGCTGCTTGTTTGACAAGCATCCTGTAATTTAGTTTTACAGTAGATTCTGAGCGACTGTGTCAGGTGACAGCAGTTGTGTGTGTGTGTGTGCCGTGTGTGTGTGCGCATATGTGTGTGTGTGTGTGTCATCATACGTGTTCTTTGGTTACCTTTTGATATTTGTAGACCCTGAAAAATACACAGAGGTCTGTTTTTGCAGGTATAAAATGTGAGTAAATGTATGTGGGTATATTGTGTTGCACAAGCAGGGATAATTATACAGTAATTATATTAAAATGGTGGGCTGCTGTGGGGCCAAATTAATGTTGAAATAGCACTAGTGAATCTTCTCCTAAATGTTTCTTATATTTTAGGGAAGAAAACTCCTTTCATTTGAACTTCCTATAACCAGTAATTATAAAAGGGACAATCAGACTTTATCTGGAGTCAGTGCCTCCATGACTCAAACTATTATCTCAGCCTATCAGAGAAGCTTTTTAGTGAGTGAAGGAATTAAGTCACATGCACAAATACACACAGGCTCTCCCATATTACTGCACCCCCTCAGTAATACTTCCGGCTGTTACATAAGACTCCGCTTCCCCCATCTTTTTCTCTCTTACTTTTAACTCAGTTTTTTGGCCTGGAATTGTTTTATTTCCGAAAACACGCCCAGCGCACACACACAATCCTATTACCTCGTATAATACCACTCACTCAGATGCTACATTTCCTCTAAATTTAGATCCCCGTGGTCTTTCGTCATCTTTGTTTGATCTTATCTGTTTAAAAAGTAATACAAGAATACACAGCAGAAATTAAACGTATGTGGGAGAAATACGACACCCAGCCGGGCTTATTTAAAGTCTCTTGTGAGGTAAACGTGTGTTATTAATGTGAGATAGGAGCGTTGCACTTTTTCTTCCTGTCTCACTCTCCCTCTCTCTCTCTCTCTCTCTCTGTCCCCTCCTACACTGCCTCCAGCTTCATGCATGTAGTGTGTGTGTGTGTGTGGCAGGGTGTGCATGGGAGACGCACAGCATTCTGCTGTGTGTGGGAATAAAGCATGGTAAGCGCTGGCTTTCTCCGCTCTTATGCGTCACTTTGTTTTGTCGTACACGTGTCTGAGATGTATGTGTGTGTGTTTGCGCATGCCGTAGGTGTGTGTGAGGAGTGTAAGACCGTACAGCTCCAGAAAGGCTCCAGGGGAATCCGTGGAACATGCCCGGTTGGGATGCTGCAGTCTGGGGTGAATTCTGCTTGTGATCTGTGGCGTAAAGAGCGGCCACACGGCAGCATGGAGTCTGTGGTTTTATAACAGCTGGAGTGCTCTGCTGTAGTACAGGCAACTTTAGAACTGGGCTTTCTGAGTGGAGCAGGGATCAGTTAGGCACTACTGTTGATATAGCTTTAGTGATGTTCCAACAAGGTCCTGTGAGCTCCTAGAGATGTTTGCACCATCTGTACATCATCTCCAAAAGCACACTGGATTTTGTTGCTTTGTTTTCTTGAATGATGTGTGCAGTTTTTGTCCTGCAACCACAAACACACGTTCCTGGACACTTTGTGTGATGCATGGGAACTGTTTGCTTGAATTTTGTGAAGGTGGCATGTCGCTGTGTGTGTCCATTTATTTGTGCGTGTCGTAAGGGAGATTGTTATGAATGGATTGATTATAATCCAGTACACATTTAATATTATGTCTGAAATATCAGGAGTTTAGGATGATGCACAATAATATCTGTTTTAATAACGAATGTTGCATGGGCTAAAATTTATTTCACACAAAAATTTTGCAAAACTTTGCATTTAAAATAAATCCACAATGCAACACATAAATTTGAGAATTTAGAGCAGTAATCATTAATTATAGACTATAGAGGCAGAATTTACATTTCCCAGACATAGTTTTGCTACCATTACTGTATGTCACAAAATATAACGTAAATTGCAATATAGAGTGCATAGTTAACTTAGTGTCCTGTGTATCCTGTAATAGCAGCTAATCTCATGCATGTTGATTCACATGAAACATTATATATATGAAATATATATATTAAACAATGTATAAAATATTATGAATAACAGTTTGGAAGGAGTATGAAATATAGACTGATTTCAGACTGAGCTCAAGTTCTGTGCTTTGCTGGCTAGAGAGTATTGTTTAGATGATGAGAGGGACTGTGTGTGTGTGTTGGGGGGAGAGGTTGGCTAAGGATATGCCTGGAGGACCTCAGCCACAGACTGTCATGCAAACAGACTTTAAATAAACAGACTGTTAATACAGAATTAGAGCCGCATGTCTCACCTACACAAACACTAACACACACAAAACAAAACTTTAAAGTGTTTTTTGTGTTAGTTTCTTCACACCAAATCAAAAATATCATATTGCAGTGATGTAATTGTCTTTTTTTAATTAAGGTATTTAATGGTATTTTAACACCTATATAAAGTTTACACACCATTTATTTTAAATACATACAGGCTAATAGGACATACATGCTTCTGATTGGATGTGTATTTTACTGAGAGGAAGAGAACCTGAGGTACCGTCTCCTTTTTAGGGAGGTGTAATGAATAAACATTGACTCCCCTATTGGACATTGGTGACCCTTTGGCCTCCAGCTCCTCTCTTTCTGAATGATGAATGGGGAGGCGATTGAAGGTCAGCCAAAGGGGAGATTGTGTCCTCACAGTTGCCATAGCGATTAGTACATAGCCCTGTCATTGAGCCTGACAGGTGTGTGACATTTGTAGAAGATATACATATTGGGTTTGGCACTGTCTCTGCATTTAATTTTTTCATTACGCTGAGAGTGTGTGTGTCTGTGTGTGTGGTTGTCATCAAGGGCACATACCGAAAGAGTGAGAGAGAGCTCTGCATGCACAATGGTGTGTTAATCAGTGCTGTTTATTTGAATGCATGTGTTTGTTCATTTTCATAGGTCCAACCCGAGTTTCTGTTCTCCTTATTCACACACTCCATCCCGCATCTCACAGCCATCCCGCAGGTGCATCTGTTAGCATAGTTTACATGTTTTTACATTTAAACAGGGTCCAAAATTAACTTCCTGCCTGCTAAAATTGGATGAATTTATCTGCTGTAACGTTTTTGACTGTGAAAATGTAGTTTCAATAACAAATGTTCATGTTTTTATTGAAAGTTTTACTTTGTAACAGGAATTATTTGACTGTTATTTTGTATATTTGTAGCAAATGCCTCAGGTCATCAGGTCACTGGGAGCCTCATACAGTTGAATCCTAAAACAACTGAGACCTGAGACATTTTGTTCTGCAGGTTTTTGTTTTCATTCTGTAATTACAGGAATGCGTCACAACATTCACACTCTATAGTTACAATAATTAAATAAACAAAAATTTTTTTTAGCTAAAATTGCTATTTGTCAATTTTCCACTGAGTTCAAAATTGTTAAAAGATGTGAGTTCTCCTTTAGTGTTCTGGTCACAATAAACGTTTCTGTGCTATGATTCCTAAAATTCCCAACCAAGATAATTTGTATTCTTTCTTGATGATTGTTTGTGTTTGAGCTCTTATTTGATAACCTGAGTGTTAATTTTGGACTCTACATTGGGAGCCTGTTAGAACATGGACATGAAGTTTGTTGCATGCTTCATTTTGAAGAAACTTAATTTGTGTTTCCTCCTGTTGAGTTATGACCAGCATCTGCCTTTAGATCCGTGTAATAATGGGAAGGCTGTTTGTATGTGTTTCCCTGCTTGTGGCTGCAGTGTTAACCCTCCTGTTCCCTCTCTCCCTGCACCAGGCCCGGCTCACCTCCTGCTCATCCACTTATAGTGTCACAGAGGTACAGCATGTTTTACACAGCGTCATCCTGCGACTAGCCACGCCCCCCTCTACACTCAGCCAATCACTGCTCACATCTCACACCTTACTCATCATTATTTGGAAAATCCGTCTCATCAATACTCCACTTATTTATCCCCCCATAGATTGTAGTTTTAGTGTGTGTGTGTGTGAGTGTGTGTGTGAGTGTGTAATTCATCAATTGAAGGCTTCAGCTCATTAAACTCATGAATTCTGAGCTTTTTTGTCTAAATAGATCTAAAGCTGTAGACACACAGCTTTTAACAAGACAAATGTGTATCGCAAAATGTGCAGCGTTTCATAATTTATGGCTGAAATATCAATTTAAAGATGCACTAAGCACATTTTTACTTTTAAAAAATGACAAATATTTGGTTGTAAAATAAAGACATTGGGGTCACGCTAAGGTCACAGGACCAAGCAAACACTCATTTTATCTCAGTCTCCATTTTTGTTATCAGGCACTAATTACGTTCATTATGGGTGAGAGATACACGTGAATAAAGTTTTTTATTTTTTACCATTATACTGGCATCCAAAACAAAAATCAGCTCTACTATTTCACAATGCAACATAAACCTTAAATTATATACACTCCTGTGTATGAAACATAACAGCTTGCATAATAATGTTCTTTTGTTCAATGCTTCCTGTTTAACAAAGTGGGAGGGGTTACAGAAATGAGCTTTAGAATAATAAAAGTTTATTATCCCACAAGCCCCATTTTGTTCTTGCTGATCAAGATCAGCTTGGCACACAAAGACTGCAGCTGCTTCACTTATCTTTGGTTGCCTAGAAGTTGTGGGATTATTTTGCTTTATCCCCCCTCACATTTTTCATACCAGCGTTAGCTGATCCCTAGATAGAGTGTGTGTGTCTGTGATAGTGTTTATTGTGTATGTATGTTTGTATGTTGACTGGGATGGCTGTCTCAGGTGAGTTACTGTCCTGTGGCTTCCCTCAGGCCTCACGGAGAGAGTTCAGGGCTCACTTGGATGAGGTCATCACACTCAAGTCAAGGTACTCTACCTTGGACCAGGTAAACGGATATTACCTTTCTCCCCCTAACCTTCACATTAACTAGCACTCAGTCAATCACACACACAACCTTGCACTAGCATCCTATTTTAGAGTGCTGCTCGTTGCCCACAGCCTAATAATTGTAGTGTCAGGACAGTTTGTTTAAAATCTCTAGTGTCTTTTTCTCTTTGTCTTTCTCTTTTCTTTAGCTCTGTTTAAAAAAAAGTGAGGTGAAAAGTTTGTCTAGTTTGTTTACATGGCACCTCAATATTTAAAGCACAATAATGCACAGCACACACAAATATTGTGCTTGTTTTTATTGATCAAAACTCTCTAAAATAAGTATATTTATAATTTGTTTGCCATATTATATATTGTTAACTGGACCTGGGATTATCTTTCCATTATTTCCTTAGAATGTAGCCATAGWTTTYTTAGAAGGCAGTAGAATTACCTCTAGCGGCATCTTTTTTTTGGAACAGAGCTTTCCTCTCTCTCTCTCTCTCTCTCTCTCTCTCTCTCTCTCTCTCTCTCTCTCTCTCTCTTTCTCTCTTTCTCTCTCTTTCTTTCTCTTTCTCTCTCTTTATCTATCTCTCTGTTATATACCAATTTACCAGCATTTTTAGTTCCCACACTGTCTTTTCAGTCATTTCTGATTGGTTAAACACAAAGCAGAGTCCCTTCTATTGGTCCTGACACATAGCTGGTTATTTATTCATTAAGCATTGCTTTTTCCCAATTACTCCATCTTCATTTCACTGACCAGGGATCAGCTGTTATCAGCCTGTATGCTGATGCATCAATCTCCATCCTGTGTGTGTGTGTTTGTGAGTGTGAGCTTTCACTTCACTGAATCCTTTAGTCTGGCTGTGATTTAAAAAGATCTGACGTCTCTGCATTGCTTTCATTGCATCTGTCCATTTCTTCTACCCTTCCTGTGATCACTGGTCAACTCTCATCTTCACCTTGAGCTCATGCTGTCTGTTTCATGAAGGGAGGTTAGATGTTTAAATAAGAGTAAAGTGGAAAATAAAATGAATTTGGGCCAGGCATAATTGTCTCTTTACATGCTTTGTTAAACTGTCAGTTTTTTTAGGGTGAAGGTCTGTTTCTGTTGTGTTTTTATTGTGTGTATTTTTTTAATATTATATAAAACAATTTTATCTAAAAATATAGTCCATTCAGTGTCAATACATTTTAGAGGGGAAAAAACAGTTAGATTTTCATGTTAGCTAAAAGCATAAATGTTTTTCTCAAAGGTTATAATGCAGACTTTGGTGACTTGTAATACTTTGATTTGCATTTTAGAAGCTATTTATATCTTGTCATCATCATTTGCTCATCATTTTGCTGTCTAAACACCCATGTCCCTCCTGACAGAAATCTCCCACATTCTACATGCACACACTGTCGCACTCCCTCCAGACCTGATATGTAACCAAAACACTGTGTTATAAACATTAACCTGCCACCTATGACACTCTAGTACTCGTGTAATGTTTCTCTGATGTCCTCCAAAATGACTGGACCAAAAGTGCATTATGTGCTGTGTGATTCTGCTAACTGTGCTGAGCTGAGTGACATTGTGCTCCCCCGTCCCCTCACTGCACCCCCGTCCCCCGCTAACCTGTGCTAACTTACTGTCTGTCTGGCATAACAACTCCTCCCACTTTTTTCCTAATATAATCCCACAACCGAATGACTGTCCAATCAGATCTCCTCACCTCCCAGTGCTTGTTTCCTGTCATCTCTTGGCTTGTTCTGTGTAAACTTAGCAACTCCTGTCTCTTTAAGCCTTTAAAACTCATTCGATTTTTCTTTTTTGGTCTCCCAAAGCTTTCCTTTGCTCTGTCTGTTGTAAACCCTTTTGTTTCTGTTCATTGCCAAAGCTCCACTCTAGGCTGGAGGGGCTCAAAGATGATCGCAGGAACCATAGGACCTTCGACTCGCGAGTAACTATTCCCCACCCACGCAAAAAAGGAGCTGCTTCCATCCGCAAACTCTGCTTTGCGTCAGGAGTCCAAACTCCTTGCTTCACACTCTTTTTCCTTGTCTGTTTCCTGCCCTCTCTCTCATGATCTTGTCTGTGGACGTCGCTCTCTCTCTCTAAAGCTCTTTGTTTTATTAGCCGTTTGGTGTGTTGGAGTCTCTTGTGGACCTTGAGTTCTGTTTCTTAGATCTTATTGTTCCTCTCCTGTGTTGTCTCTTTTAAGTTTCGATCTCCATTTAGACGCAGTGTTTTATCGCTGTTTGCTGTATGTCAGCTGCGCCTCATCTGTCGTTCTTTCTCTCTCTGACTTTGTCTCTCTCTGCTCTGTGTCGATCATTGATTTGTCGTGTTGGTGCTAGTCTGTTGTTACTGGATTGTGAGTAGAAAGGATTTGGGACTTGCTTGTGTGTCTCCCCCTATAGGCCAGGGGCATTGCGTTTCAGCACGAAGGATGTCTTAAGGGCTGTTTTTAAAGCGTTCATGCAGTAATTCAAAGACTTAACTCATTTCTAAACCTGTATAGCCTCAAGCCAATGTGTATTTTCTTGCATGGAATTTGAATGCCCTTTCATACCATTACTCTTGGCCTAAGGGAACCTCCATACTTTATAATACTTTGTATTGGTAGTTTTGACAGTTACAACTGAATGTATAATTAAATTTGCTGTTATTATTATTATCGTAAGACACTCTTGGAACATTTAGCTTTAAGGGGTTAAAAAGAACGGGTGGGTGTTCTTTGGGTATTGAACATTTAAGGAGTGCCTTGAAGCCAACATGATATCAAAATTGACTCTATTTACTTCCTCAATAGACGTTCTTCATTTATTAGGTGTGTTAAAGCAGCTCAGGTGGGGTTAACAGTCTAGGCACTGTTTTAGGCTATTTGTCTGCAATGCCAATAGTTAGCATGGCAGTTTAGGTTATTAAGGTTACAGGAATAATGGCAAATAATAAACAAAAGAAGCCATACAGTTGGGATGTTAACACACAAAAGTCTGCATTGTGGTATCCAAACAAACTCCAATGAATACAGAAGCCATTGCCCCTTTTTGAAATATTCTGTAAATGTCATAATATGGAAGTAAAATGATTTGTGAATTCTGTTTCATGTTGACTTTACTGTCCGGTATTATAATGAAACCTGGTAATTTTGGGTACTAGAATGATGGTCACAACATGGTTGTCGCCCTCCATACAGCAATGTGTCCAGACCATGATGATAATGATAATAATGGCAGTAGGACTGAAAAGGTTATTTTCAGTTTGTTTGTTTTTTTTGGCTAGTTTTATTTGGTTGATTCGTCTGAATGTGTAGATGATCATTCTGATCTTAAAGAATCCTGTCAGTGGAATGCAAACACTCCTGGACAAAGGATGAAGCTCCTTTTGCTCTCTAACACTCTTCATCTCTCTGTTTCTTTCCTTTTCCGATCCCGCCTCTCTTCTTTCTTCCTCATTTCCTCTCATTCTCTGTCTCTCTATATATCTGTAGGTTCAGTCACGATGCAGCAGCAAGGAGAACATCTTAAGAGCAAGTGGGTGACCGATTGATTGTTGTTAGCATCATGTTTGCAGGTGTTAGCGTGTGCGAACGTATGTTAACTCTTGCTTTTGGTCTCAGGTCACAGTGCAGTGGACATCACCAAGGTAGCTCGGAGACACCGCATGTCCCCCTTTCCCCTCACTTCTATGGACAAGGCCTTCATCACTGTGCTGGAGATGACTCCTGTCTTGGGGACCGAAATCATCAACTACAGAGGTAAGATACATGGTAGTTTGTACAATAATGTAGACCAAAGACCTATTCACACCAAGTACCACAGAAAAAATGAGTGTTTAGAGTAAATGATAAGAACCTTTTCATTTTTGGGTGAACTATCCCTTTAAGATAAAAGACTGGCCTTTCATTGGTTCCCAAGTGGGTGTTTTCATTGGTTGTTGGGCTGTGGTGTATATAGGCCAGAAAGTGCTAAGGGCATGTAGCTGCCGTGCTCTCAATGCATTTCAGGCTTTCAGCGTTGCTCTGTTGCTTTTTCATCTTTCATGCCTGTATCAGTTGCACATCTGTTCTTTCTTTCTTTCATCCCCTCATCTCTCCATTTCTCCTTTCAGCTTTAATCTTGTCCACTGTCGTCACTGACCTTCTCTAAAACTTTGATGCCATGTGCGGTTATCTGAAGGCAGTCCTGTGATCAGTTTCCACACAGCTTTATGGCTGCCTGCAACACAAGACCAATTGTACTAGCTCTGGAAGTTCTTCCATTGCTGCATGAACACAGGGGCAGTCATACTCCAGTATATGACCAGTATCGTGGGCCAGATTGCATCCCATAGTTTATTTAATTTACTGTATGGTCAACACACTGAAAGCTGTTCCTCTCCTTTAAGTTTGGTTTCACAGTATAGCCCATGTTGTTTCTTTTGGTGGCTCCTTTTGGTTTTCATGGCCATCACTAACACAGAGCAGCCACCCTGAATGTGGATGTGAATTGTGCCACCAAGATGCGGGCTGTGAGCTGGGCATTCATTTTTGGTCCATGTGTTGAGGGATTGTGGGATTGCCCATGTGGTAGTGAAATGTGGCGTGCGTCTGGCAGGGCCCAGCACAGGTGACACGGCCCCTGCAGCACGAAAAGGCGTCTGGCGCCAAAATGGCTCCAGCTGGCGGAAAATTCCTCTCTGTTCTGGCCCAGAAGCAAAGGCAGAGAGGAGGTCCTTGGCCAGTTCTGCCCTCACCCCCGAGTTTTGCCCAGGTCAGTGAGCACCTTCATGTCCGGCACACCTTTGAACATGGTCTGTGCTCATCACGGCCCAGTAATGCTGTTGAACAGCTGTCATCCATGCACTTGCATCATTTTACCTACAGACCAGCAAGGGGCGATAAAGAGTTGTTTGTAACTTCTAATGAGAGGGTGGCAGAGTGAATGAAATCAGTGTAAAAAAAAACTGAGGCTCTTAGGATGGCTGAATCCCAATTTGCATTCTTGTTTTATCTGTGCATTTCACTACTTAATGGTTTTGAAACAGAGTGTTGAATATAACATTTGCATAATGGTTGTGTATCAGTGTATGCTGTTACAAACACTGTCTTGCATAGAATACACAAATCTATTTGTTGACACTGTTACAGAAACAAACAAATTTTTGATGAGAAGCATCGTATAGAACTGACAGTGTGTGAATTGGGATTCTATTTGCAACCCATAAAAGCAATGCGCTAGAATTTTTTGCTTTAGCACGTTATAGCTTGTTCCAGTGATTTGTAGTTGCTGTAGATTTGTCAAAAATGGCCTTGGTTTGTAGGGCTTTGTTGTAATTTTGCATGCCTGAGCGCATGTCATTTTGCTCAAGTTTGTGAACTTAACGTTGTGAACTTTTGATGTAAGCAAGTTTATTGATCACAGCTGATTAATGGAGTAGTCGATATAAGGGACACCTTGTATATTCAGAGATTATTAGATTTAATGTTTCTTAAGGGTCGTTTACATAGAATGCATTCTTGTGTTCAACACTCATCTTAAGAACGCAGCGCTTATGACAGAAGATGAGGCAAACTCAGGGCGTATCAGGGCATGTGTGTACAAAAGCCAACATTAAAATAAAAATGTGAAAAGAAGCTAATTTCATGAATTGATTAATTAGTTAATTGGTCTACCATCTTGAACCATCCCTTTTCTTTAGCCAGTTTGGCCAATTGTCTTGATTTGAAACATTACACACTGGTACATACATACCCACATATTTTTCAACATAAATCAAACCCCAGCAAACATTCGATTAAACACACTTTCCCAACACCCTCTCGCAAAAACACCAACTTACCTGAAACAGCTTCAAGCCACCAGTAAACCAGCGCCGGGCCGTGCTGTTCTCTGACAGATAAAAGTGATGGATTTTCACCTCAGCGTGAGCACAAGGAGACGAGGTCCAAATCAGCGCAAATAGAGGAAATATCCTCACCCAGCCAAGTGCGTCGCTCGTAAATTTTGGAAATAGCGTTGTTCACACACCAAGATGGGTGTAAGTTATGAGCGAGGGGGAATGTTTTAAAATGTCTCTCTGTCACTTCGGTTAATAAAATGAATTTAAAGATTTATAAATGGACTCAGTCTTGGAGAAGATTGGCCATTTAGCATAAGCTGAGGAGGGACTGTGAAATAAGCACTCCTGATTTTTTCAGTTGATAACAATAGCTGACAATAACCAATATTTACATTGGCAAACACTTTTATCCACAGCGACTTATAGTACATTTAAGCTTTGCTTTTCAAAGTTTGTCAGTACATGCTTCTTGAAATTCAAACCCACTTTAGTTTTAAAATCAATGGACCAATCAGCATGGAAAGCAAATTTACATATGGTGTATTGATTGTGTGTAAGGGTATTGATTGAAACACACTTTCCATTTCTTCACACCGTATTTACATTTTACAACGTTCACACAGAGCGACTTCTAGCTATTTGTAAAACAAGTTGTAAAAAGAAGTTGCCTTTTGTGAACGGCCAGACCGTGCTGTAATGTGTTTTAGGAGTAGTTGGTGTGGATTTTTTTTGTGGTCCCAGTATCTGAATATGCGCTCTGCAGCATGCGGAGGAGATGTGGGCTTGTTGTAATGTAGCTGCGAGGGATCGTTACAGTTTCACGGTAGCTGGGCTGTCAGCGCTTTCAGTGATGCGAGGTTGTGTACTCATCGCTGTGTGTAGATAACACTGAACCCATCTGTTTGATCCCCCAATCCAGACACGCACTATATTTAGAGCCTCGTCAGATGTGCTGTTTTACAGAAATAAGTCTTTTCTAATCAGCCTCCAACCAAGCAGAGGCCTCATTAGCATCAGCTCGCTCGCCCATTCTTATTCCCATTCTTTATCTCTACAAGAGTGCCTGTGCTCTCTCACTCTCTTTTTCACTCTCCTCCTAGCTCCGTCCTTCTCTTACTTTTTCCTTTTCGCTCTCTCTCTCTCCCTCTTTTGCTCTTGCTTTCTCTCTTTACTCCTGGCTTTCCCAGATCATTTATTCTTTCATTTTTTCTGTCTTTCTCTCTTCAGTTTTTTCTTCTTTTCATGTGTGGGTGGGCGCTTGTTGCTCCCTCCAGAGATCTCAGGCTTTGTGCGTGACTGTGTGTGTTTGGCGCTCAGAGGAAATGGCACATCTGTGTTTCAGCACACACACACACACACACTCATCCACCTTTTCTACCCCTCCATTTGGAGTCTTCTGCCTGCATCATCTCCCTCAGTTGCTGCTCTCGTCATCCATGTGGCGATCTGCGTACGTTTGCTTTTGTATGCAGCTTTTGCTGGTTTTTGATCCAGGCACACCACATCCCAACACACTTCTCTGTGTTTTTTTTACCCACTCTCATAAGAAACCAAACTTCCATTGTGCTTTATATTTTGTTTGTGATTGTCTTATTGGTGCTGTATCTGCAGTCACCTTGACATCTCTGCTTGTCGCTCTCAATCACTGTCTGTGTTTGTAGATGGAATGGGTCGCGTTTTGGCTCAGGACGTCTATGCCAAAGACAACCTGCCACCTTTCCCAGCATCAGTTAAAGACGGCTATGCTGTCCGAGGTGAGAGCTTATTATTGTCAAAATACTAATGTAAAAACATACTAAGAATGAATGTGCCATCTGTAACGATCATTTTAGTAAACTGCATTCATTCACAGTGATGTTGTGTCTGTTTCTCAGCTGCTGACGGCCCTGGAGATCGTTTCATCATCGGGGAGTCTCAGGCTGGGGAGCAGGTGAGCTGTACTGACACACACACACACTTTCATATACTCACCCCCTTATGTGCCTTTTAAACCTGATGCTGAACATGCTGAGTTTTTCTCTCCCTTCACACACACAAACACACACAACATACTGGAAATACTTCTGCACTGCGGGAGGCTTGTGTGCTCAGATGACTGGAAACCTCCAAACCAGTGAGCATGCTGTAATAAGTGAAAAAAATAGAGAAAGAGAGAGATGAATAGACAGAAAGAGAGAGAGATGAATAGACAGAAAGAGAGAGAGATGGAGAGAAAGAGAGAGAGATGGAGAGCCCATGGGCAGTGTGGAAAAGAGTGCTGGCCAGTGCTCCTGATCACATGACTGACATCCACAGAGACTAGGGTCTAGAGTGTGTGTGTATCTGTGTGCAGAATTGACTGTAAAATGTCCCTATAAATGTTAGAAGTAAGGTTTTTTTTAGGGGTAAGAGATTAAAAATATCATAAGCCTGGTATGAAGCGAATTATCTCTGAGATTTTACTAATTTCACTTTACTGATACAATCAAACAAACCCCTGTTTGTTTGTGTGCCATTTTAGTCTCTCAGCTGTTACCACATGGCTGTAATGAATTTGAGCTCAAATTTGAGCACAAGAGATGTTTTTGCAGGTCACAGAAGTACAGGTATAATGTTCTGTAATAACTGGGTGTGTCTCTTTGTGCGTGTGTGCGCGTGTGTGTGTGCAGCCCACCCTCACAGTCATGCCAGGGCAGGTGATGAGGGTAACAACAGGTGCTCCAATCCCATGTGGTGCAGATGCTGTAGTTCAGGTAGAAGACACAGAACTGCTACGAGAGTCTGATGATGTAAGTTCCTCACACACAGTCTGTTACAATGAAATCAGAAACCCACCCACACATACTCGGATCAATTATATCTGAACTTTTATTGTAGACAAAGACATTATAAGAAATGAGAATACAATGGCAAATTGTAACCATATCACAGAGACAGCATGATCTTTATTTTTACACATGCATTATAGGGTACAGAGGAGCTGGAGGTGAGGATTCTGGTTCAAGCACGTCCAGGGCAAGACATCAGGTCAGTGGTACAGGAGACTGCATTCACCAGTTGCCTGTCAGGAAGGAGGTTTCCCAGACATTTTAAACTAGTTCAGACCTGTTTGTGCTGCTATTTACACTATTGTTGTTTTGTACTATTGCAATACACTTTGTAAAACATTGAACATAAAGATTTAGGGTTGAGCCATTGGGGTTAAGCGAACAACTGATCATCTCTGTTCTACTGTATGGCACACACAGGCCTATAGGACATGATATCAAACGTGGAGAGTGTGTGTTGGCTAAAGGAACTCACATGGGTCCATCTGAGATTGGGCTCCTGGCCACTGTAGGAGTCACAGAGGTGGAAGTGCAGAAGTTCCCAGTTGTAGCAGTCATGTCTACCGGCAATGAGGTACAACACTTTTCTTCAGTTGTTTAATGTCTCTTTTGCTTGTCGTAATGTGAGTTTGACCTTGGGTGTGTGTTTGTGCCTGCAGTTGTTAAATCCGGAGGATGACCTTCACCCAGGAAAGATCAGGGACAGTAACCGATCCACACTGTTGGCCACCATCCAGGAACACGGCTACCCCACCATCAACCTCGGCATCGTCGGAGACAAGTCAGGGTTCCACACACATTCTGCTCTGCCCACGTCTTTATCTCACATTTAATTATGCCATCCCTTTAAAATTAATCTTTAAACCTTTACCTTGGCAATAATCAAATATCAACATGTTTTTACATCAGCAATGTGTCAGTCATGCGTTCATATTTGGCATTGCTTACTCTCACTGCAGTCCAGACGACCTGCTGAATGCCTTGAATGAGGGCATTAGCCGTGCTGATGTCATCATCACTTCTGGGGGCGTGTCCATGGGTGAAAAGGTGAGACATTTGGAAGCACTGAAATTTTGTGAAAGGTCACACACTCAAACTCCTCAACAGAGGAAAGCAATCTGCTTTGTCAAGTAATGGATTCCATGGGATTTCCCAGAGGCATCGTGATCTCAGATCAGGACACTGAAACTGCAGCCACAGGTCACAGTGTGTTGTACTGCCATCTGGTGCTCACAATCAACACGGTTTCTTGCATCACTTGTTAATTTGACCTTTTATTCTGGGCTTTCACCCAGCAATGTTTCAACCCTGTTGCTCTTGATTTTCTGCCCTACTAATCATTAGATCTTTAGTTACCTGATGTAAACCATCACTACATAGTAGTACTATAGGACAGGCTGGAGTAGAGTCGTCCTACATGAGGTGAAACACACCCTCACCATTTAAAGTCTTTATCTCTCATCAGGACTATCTGAAGCAAGTCCTGGATATAGACCTTCATGCTCAGATCCACTTCGGCAGGGTGTTTATGAAACCAGGGTAAGTGAGGAAAGATCTAATCAGAAGAATCCTGCAGAGCCATAGACATGAAATCTACATTGTAGCTTATTTCAGCCTCTTGCCTGATCGACTAATAGCAGTAAGTTAACGTATTTACATACTGTATCTACATACCGTATCTACAGGAAAATCTACCTAAAATATAATGTGAACAAAAATGTGCCCTAATAATTGATCAGGCCATAGGTCTGATGCAGATGTTTGATTGATCACTTCTTTAAATTAGCCAATCAGTCATAGTTAGTGTGCATGATAATATCAGAATGGCCAGAAATTGCCCTATAAATCCACCTGATCACTGATTTGTTATCCATCATGATCCATCTGTAGATTGATGATACACAGACTGAGATACGAGAAATATGAGCTTGGGACAAGTTCCAGATGCAAAATATTTATGCATTCTCTTTTTCATCTGCAGTTTGCCTACTACATTTGCCACCTTAGACATTGATGGTGCCAGGAAACTAATTTTTGCTCTTCCAGGTATGTTGTGCTATATGTTTAGTACCTAAGTGTTTGTATCTGTGTATGTCAATGAAAGGAACAGTTTTGCTTTGACAGGTCTAAGTGTCTGTCTAATCTATTCTTGAAACTCACACACAGACAAAAAAACATGTTAATTTAAAAACTCAGTTGAAATGATCAATATTCCTACTGTCCCACCTGTGCTTTGGTCCAATTAGAACAACTTTCCTCTTTTTGTCTAACTCCAGAACAAATTTTTAACCTAAATGGTCCTCTTCCCATGAGATGGTATTAGCCCGCAGTTGCCCACCTCAATACCTGCAGCCCTAAGCCCTGTAATTTTGCTTATAACTTCCTGCTTGCCAACTTATCTGATCAGCTTGCCCAATCTTGCCCCCACCCCAAGTCCACTGTGCTCCCACCTTGTACCCTCAGAAAGCAGGTGGTTGAGGCAGAGATGACAGTGGCAATTTCTATATTCCCCTTCAAAGGTAATTTCACCTACAGAGACACAGGGGCGACTCTACTGGAGGCTGTGCCTTTGAGTGACATCGAGGCCAGCAGACTTCCTGTGCCCCCTCCCACACGTGGAAGTAGGTGCTCTTAATTCAAGAAATAAGCCCTGTTCTCAGCCCAAGCTCAGAAAACGGAAAAGGACTTAAATTTTGACACAAAACCCTAATTAACTGGTTGTCTAAACCAGAACAAGATTGAACACAAAATGTCTTAGTTGTTCTTGCACTTGGGAGCAGCGTGTTATAATTACTGCAGACGTGAGATCCCAAACCATAAAAAGCCTCAACTAATCTAACAACCTCAAAAACACGATGAAATGGAATGTCAGCATTACAAAGAAAATCCTGGGAAATAATACTTCTGTTGTGATTATTTAATGGGACGCTTTCTGTTCTGTTTTCTGAGAGTAAAGCATTTGTGCTTTGTTTTTATTTTGGATCTATGGCTCTACATGTAGCTGTTAGTTCTGTGGCAACTTCCCCAAGCCTATTGTTTGTGTACTGTGATGTGGCTTAGTGTCTGCTATGTGTCTGGTTGCCCTATTTCTCCTTATGCCCTCCTTTTGCTTTCAGTAACCCGCTTCCCTACTTGTTGATGTGATAGAGGACATCTTTGAACCTGACACACTCTATATCCATGTCTAATTTTAGTAGTTTGGTACTGCTTTCTTATCAAAGAGGAGACTTAGGGAGCATTCACATAGGTTGTGTTCTTACCTTCATAAACAGCTAGATGTAGTACAACAAATAGAATGGAAAGTTTAAATATACATTTTTTATTGTTTATAACTTACAGCAATATGCTATTTAAAACCACAACACTTGGAATATGATGCTGAAAGAACAGCGAGATGCCCATTTAGCATGTAATATCATAAATTTACATTTAAAAAGCAGCACAGATCTATACAAGAATGAGTCTTGTCATGGCGCCTGATTTTGTCTTTACACTTGATGTCAACAACAGCAGTTTATCCCTCCAAATTAGGCCAGCAAGCTTTTATCTTAATTGTAAACTTTACTGGAGCTGACATGAACCATACCCCAGATCTCCACTATCAAAGACTCAAGTCAGATGTTTGGTGCCCACCTAAGTTTGACAAACTGCTTACACCAAGACCTCAAATGAACTTGAGTCTGCAGCGCATGATGACATTTACGGTTCCTAATCAGGAGTCAAACTGGATTCATGTCAACTTTCTGATAAAGTAATTTGTGTTTTCTCTCTCAGGTAACCCAGTGTCAGCTGTTGTAACCTGTAATCTTTTTGTCATCCCTGCATTAAGAAAGATGCAGGGCATTCTGGACCCAAGACCCACCATTATCAAAGCCAGGGTAGGCAGATGATTGCAACTTACATGTGCAGCTCATTGTAACTTACATGTGTATCTGTTGTACCATCTGATGGGATCTCATCAGCATTGTGTCCTTTTCTCTGCAGCTGTCCTGTGATGTAAAGTTGGATCCACGTCCAGAGTATCATCGCTGTATACTGACATGGCATCACCAGGAACCTCTACCCTGGGCACAGAGCACAGGTATACAAACCTGATTATTAAACATGGTTCTTACTCTTTCTTGTGCTTTAGGCTCTGGTGTATCCATAGTGAAAGTATGTGACAGGCTGAAAAATTCGACTGGTTTGATGTTTGTGTCCAAGTAGATGGAGGTTTTGCTCACACCCACCTATTATGGCATCGCTTTGGACCAATGGTAGTTAGTTAAACCAGGACAAGGTTTTACTGAAAGCTAGTGTCGGGGAGCTGTTTCGAACCACCAAAATAAATGAACAAACCTTTGGCTAGATTTACCATTGTATGAGATTGTCACACCTTTTATTTAAAATTAGAATATACTAAAACAACTCATGGTAACATGTTAATATTAATATGTCAATAAATAATAAAAAATAGAAGTGTGTTTATTATCAGGTGTTTCCAATATAGACAGCTTTGTTTATTATAATCTACTTCTTTCTTAAGTTTAGTTTTACTTAACGGAGTTGTTAGTAAAACAGATTATAATGGTAAGAACATTGTTCCTGCTGGTTCCTGGATTAAGAGGCTTATGCAGAACTAATTGTTCCAGCCCAGAATGGAACGTGATGGAACAGAGTGAAATGTGTGGATACGGGCCGGATTGAGCAACTATGGCTCCAGCAACAGCATTGGGACCCTCATGCTGGAAAAGGGTTATTGGAGTACACAGTCAACAAATATCATCAACGTACCCTTGAGCAAAGCACTTGCTCAAGCGGGAATATTGCTGCAGTATTCCTTAAATTGCTGGGTATAGAAAGCTGAAGGGCAAGTTAACATCATGCTTCTCTTCTGCTTTTTCAGGAAACCAAATGAGTAGTCGGCTAATGAGCATGCGCAGTGCCAACGGCCTTCTAATGTTGCCTCCGAAAACAGAGCAATACGTGGAGCTGCACAAGGGTGAAGTTGTGGACGTCATGGTCATAGGACGACTATGATGTCATCCCTGAGGGACAGACCAAGTAAAGAGCAAGAAAGTGGTGCATGTCCACATATCATTACTGTTCTGTAATATGCAACGGCACAGCTAGTTTTTATTGATTTGGAAAAAGTTGATCCAGTATAATCAACATTTCAGATGAATATGAGAATTTATGAAAATATGACTTCGAAGACATCATTGTATTTCAAAGACAGAAAATATTATACCTTTTAAAGTGAGAATATATATATATAAAATATAAGAGATTTATTCTGTAATATATTGTTATAATTATTATGATTATTAATATAATGATGAATATTATCATATTCAGCAGCTCTGTTCTCTTTCATTGCAATTGCTTTGTGTGTTCAATGCTAGAACTTATAGATAGCGGTAGCATTTTAATAGACAGCTGTTGGCGCCTGTCACGCCCATCAGAAAGCTTATTTTCTCTTTAGTAGAAAATGTGTCACTGAGGGATGAAAAAATCCTAAAAAAACAACAACAACAGAGACCCCTTTGGATCCTGGACAGAAGCTTGGATTTTTTCATCTCTCCTCAAAGTGCACCGAGGTGACCAGCTATCTTTCCCTTTAGTATTATATGCTCCATAAAGACTTCATTATGCTTCATAAAGGGTTTACAAAACCGCTTTGCTTGTTGTTTAAATTGTAAGTCGTGTTTATGTGCGCAGTGCCAAAAGCCAGGGCTGTGGGGGTGTGAGGCCTCGTGGTTACAGATGTGAAAGCAGTGGGTGCTGCTGGGTAACACAGATTTTGTACAGATCCTTCAAATTTGAAACATCGTTTGCACAAATGATGACCAGTCAGTAAACTTCTGACAGCTCTGTGTAAATTCTATGATATTTAATTGCACCCAGGGACATATTCTGCTTAGTCTGAAGCAGGCTTCATAATAAACTGACCCTCATAGCTCTGCCCTTACTACTCTATATTTTACCCACTACCCTTACATTTAAACTGGCCCAGCCCACTCCTAGAGGCTGAGCTTCCTGGAAACTTTTGTTTAACTTCAAAGATGAAGAAACAGCTTATTTGAGTGCTGACAGCCTTTTTAAACTAATTACATAAAATGTACAGTCAAAAAAATGCAAGCGTGATATTGTACAGAAAAGTGACCAGCACTCCTGAGACATATACTAAGGTATTGAAAATCTCTGTACTATAATATCATTTTCTGTAATACTGATCTAATGCGAGAATTAAAATTCTTGATCATTATGTAAAGAAGTGGTTCAGTTTCTTTTTTAAATAAACGAAGCTTATTGAAGTTTTAGTTATCTTTATCTGTCTTTTTTTCCCAACATAATATAATATGGTACATTAGTGTCATGGCGATTACTAAAGTTGACTATTATTCTTGACTGTTATTATTAATTTGTCACTTACTGAATAAGCATAATTGGTTTTCGATAATCCTTTATAATGAATCATTAATCATTGCAGTAAATAAAATATATCACATACAATACCAATGGATGTTACTTTTAACAACATTTATTTATCTTGATTGATGTTTTATTTCTGTATATTCAAGCTGTTTAAATAAATAAGTTACAATTAAGATTATGAAAAAATAATAAAAGTTTATTATAAATATGATAGATATTATTAATTCAGCTTCAGTTGAAACTGAGCGCTTTAGCGCCACTCACCGTCCTGCAGAAATCTCACAACTGATTGGTCAGTGGTGTTTAAGCACGGCGGATCTGACCAATCATAAGCGTCGTCTTACTCGCTTACCGGAGGCGCTGTGGAGCCGCTATCCGTCAATCGGTCGCACATAGTCCCGAAACTCCAGCACTAGCGACCAGTTGCACGACATAACAACGAAATGTGCTCTATAACCGGCTGTTTGGGAGTATTTATACACTTACTGGACTAAAGGGTCCGCATATACGACTAAGAGGTAAAGCTATATGTCTCTTAAAAGTTGTTCTGGCCTGTGAAATGTGAAGTGTGTTGTTTGTAACAGGTTGCCTGGATAAGAAGAGCAGCGCTTCACTTCACGGCTTCACCAGCTAGCCGTGTTAGCTATAAAAATAACATTAAAACACATTCTTAGATATCTGAAATAAAGCTCTTTTAACCTTTATGCAGCAGTTTATGAACGTTATAGGTCCGGTTTCACTCATTTTCGCTGTAAGTACCTAGCAAGCAGCAACGGCTGTGGTTTAAAACCTGTTGAGTTTGCTCTCTAGACGGCGTCTGTGCCCGTCGGTGGCGCGTTAAATGCCCCCTAACGTTTCCTAAGTAGGCAACTCGATAGGTTTTGAGACGGTCACTTTGTTGTTGTGGATTAACACACAAGTCATTATTCTTATGTCATATATCGTATTTATATCCATATGTTTATGTATGTATATTTTTCTCAGTTTTTTGTTTATATGCGCCAATTCCTCTTATATTATTATTGTGTTATATAAAGTCTGCAGATATATATATATATAGATATAGTTGTACGAGTCGTAGTGTGTATGTTTCTGTATCTGATCACTACAGTGTATTAAGTCACTACGAATATGAAGATCCCAGTGTAAATGTATAAAGCGACGTAATTAATCCAGATCCGTAAATCCTGTTGAAATGATGTGGAAGTTTAATCGGGCAGTTATTGTCCATCTAACTTCATTACAGCCATTAGGCCACAAATGTCTCATTGTTCCCGCTGGAGAAGGTTCGGTGCTTCCATGCAGAAATCTGAGAGCACAAACTCTTTATATTCTCACTGGAAAGATTACTGGGAAACTAGGGATCAAATGCTGACATTCTGAAAGGCGTTATCATTTTATTTTAGGGCTTGTTTGGGCAGTGAAGTAGATGGGAACTTATTCCACAGCCTAGAAAGATCCCTAACGTAACGCGCTTATCTTAATAAATTAATGAATTGAAGATCCTGTATCACGTGTGAGGTGTGTCTCAATGTCTAGACCCACTGGCATGTGTTTACAAGGCATTTGGACAGTGTTTATTTGCATGTAAAGGCTGATGTGTTTAGTGTTTAAATTTATTTTATAAACCCACTTTTCACATTTACAAAAGGATCTGACAGTTTCATGTGCTAGTAAAGTCAGGGAGATAAAAGGTTGGGGTTCGGTGGCGGTCTCTTGTTAATGTTTTTAGCTGTTAAAGTTTGCGTAAAGTGGACATGCTAGATGAGAGTTTGGCTTTAATTATTTAGTTAAAGAAGCCAGTCACCTCAGCTTAAAGGAATATTACAGGGTAAATAAAATATCAGCTTGTGTATTATCCCAGAAAACAAGTCTTCTTTTAATCTAATCTGAGTCAATGGGGTAACCATACAACAGGTGAAGCATATACTTGCACATTATTCATTAAATGTGTAAATTCAGAACTGTTGATACTTTTTATTAGTGCTGTATGTATTCCACTTTCATCCATTTATTGTATATATTTTTAAATGTTACAAAGTCACAACAAGTTCAGTCCCGGCACAGGCTGACTGTCTCTATTCCATTATTAGAAACACAATTTGCAGTCTTATCATTTCCTCAAATCACAAGCTGCGAGTCAGCTGGCTGCTCTGTGTTGTTTAAAGATAAGTCTTCACTACATGCGGTGATATCATTCAGTTTGGAGGCAGCCCTAGGTAATCTCCATTCATGTCACACTTGTAATGAAGTCAAAGGTCATTTGCTGTAAAATGGTGCTTGTTGGTTGACTATATCAGAATAACTACAAGGTTACTGTTACATTAGAACAATGTTTCTATGTTTGCCATGTCATGATGAGAGAGGAGATGGGAATGAATGTTGTAATGCTAAAGGTATTGACTTACTGTGCAAATACATGATGACATGATGCTATAACGGATTATAGAGGGATCTGGATCAGTTGATTAGGTGCGCGGTCATTCAAGGGGGCAGAGTGTCAGTTTCCAGGGTGAAGAGAGGTGTTAATGCCATCACACTCTGGAATCATATTACCGCACTAAGACATTCCTTCATTGGTTCTGGACTGTCTTATGAAGATGTGGTTTCATTCATATCATGGGGGTGGATTCTTTTAACTTTCCTACCTAAGTTAAAGGAAAGGTTTCATTATTGACTCTTATCCCTGTTACTTAATTTCAGCTTTCTACACATTGGTATCTGCATATCTTGACCTGCCCTGAATCTGTCGGCCACTAGTTCATATCTGTGCTACTGACAAGTAGCAGGATCAAATGTTGTCAACAGATGTTCTGGAGTTATGTGTGGAACTTGCAAGTAGGCCTATAGTCTCAAGTGCCACAGCCTCGTTCTCAGGTATGTATTTGGTCGGGTAGGAGAGGTATGAAAGTGTAGACAAGGCTTCTTATCACATTGTATGTGACGCAGTGGTATGGGATGGAGTTGAAAGCTGTGCCAGGAATGTACAAAACCCCTTTGCTTTTTTTGACCTGCTTGTGTTCCCTGAGGAATTCTCAATATGCACCACCTCTGTCCTGATGGACCACCATAGCAGGGTATTAACAAGCCAGTGCTGCCTTTAAACTACTAGCAAGCACTTCTAACCGGCCTGAGGCCTGGTGTCTAGACCTGGGTTTTCTTGCTTGTTTTTAGAGGACTTTAAAAAACAATAACATCACGTTTGCCTTTGAGTGTTTAAACAAACCCTTAAAAGCAAAAACAGTCAGTGGCATGTACAATTTGTTTTGACTTTGCTAATGCTGGCTGAGAGGAAATCCCTATAAACCTTCTGATTTCATTTAAAGGGTCTTTCAGTTCTGTTAGTCGCTGTAGACTGGTCCAGGTGCAGCAAGCAGTCAAGAGCCATAGATCACAAGCACTGTTTGTAAAAGGCCTCTGGTGCTATAAATTACAACACATCAGCACATCTTAAAACAAGCAAGTATTTAACTGCTGCATTTTCTGCTCGGTTGTGGTAGTGATGTCATTTGTCACTTTGATGTGCTAATTTACATATTGTTTTAAACCACCAATTTATCAATATGTTGTTTTTATTCCAAATTATGACTTAATTTTACTTACTAGAATCAAGCAGAGGAAATCAATAGGCCGCATTTAAGGCATGGCAGAGGTTTGTGTTTTAAAATGCTGACGCAGTCAGTTTCACACCAATTGTTTTTTTTTTTATATTTTATTCCTAAAGCTTGGGTGGTGAAGTAGATGAACTAGTCACATGCTTACAATCCAAACACTTCTATTCTTACTGTCTCCCATGTGATATTTAACCAGAGGCAAGTAAAATGGTTTACACAGCTGCTTTGAACATAAAGATCATGGGCTATTTTTGTTCTCTCTTCCCAAACTCAGGGCTGTTCCTTTAAAATCTTCCCTGCACTGCCCAAAGTTATGTTAGTGCATTGCTGCTCTGCATGTTGCCATGTCTGCATATTTATATAGCTTCATTTTAAACCATAAATATGTGGTCCACAGATTTTTCCTCTTTCCCTTTTCCTTTCTTTTGGCACTACTCTCCCTCCTGGTACTCAGTGGTACGTGCACGATTCTTAAAAGCCTGGAGTTTTTTGGTACGCAAGCATTGGGTGTTGGAATGTTGAGCTGGAGCTTTGGGTAGATAAAGATCCTGGTCTGTTTCTCTTCTATAGTGACGGCTGTGGAAGTGTCAGCCTGTCTAGCGTCTACAGATTTCTCCTGTTTGCTGTTTCTGCCGTGTTTGGCTTCCAGCTGTCTGATGATACCTGTTGGGAGTCACTTGGTAGTGTCATTCATCATAGTCAGGATATGAGAATGATGATGAGAAATTAGGAGAAGCTCAGGTGCTTCTGGGAGAAGGTCCCACCCTTTCTCACAGTTTGAGACTGATGTATTTTCTATACCGCCGCTCCTCAAGACGAGCTGTTTCATGTCTGTTAGTATAACAGGTTCATCCTGTGTTGGGTTGAGGCTATAAGAACAAGGCCAAACCCTTCCTCACATAAATAATACATGCTTATTTTGTTCCTGAAGTGAAGCCATTTGTAGCTGCTAAGAGCCCCTAAAAGTTACAGTATTGTGAATTAAATCATGACTAGCTGTGGTCAAAACAGCTGATTATGAAGGTGGTTAGTTCTCGAACAGTTTTATATCACTTTTTTAACATTGTTCTCTCTTTGTTTACATTACTGAAATTACAAAAGTGTGCCAAGAATGCAGCAGCTGAAAGCATGTCATGTGTGTTGCATGTGTTCTCACAACCATTATCTGCGAGGACCGTTTCTCAGGTGGAATGAAAAACAACAGGGCTGTTGACACGTGCATGCTAACGTTACGTCCCATTGGATGGGGTGATAGGGCCACACCCACAGCCCCTGAGCCAGCCGTGCACCTACTCTGGCTTCAAACACCTGCATGTAGCCATTATCCTGCCTGATCCAACCTACATCATCCCTGTTTTTATCTGTACTGGAAAACATTAGCCTTCTCCTTGGCATTTATCAGTGCTCAACTTCACTGTTCAATAAACACAGGTTAAGGTTTGGATTTGGGTTATAGGAGCTGATCCTAGATCAGCATTAAGGCCTGATTTTAACAGTCAGAGCCCAGATGTCCCTTTTGCATGTATAAGAGGCCTGAAGCTTAGTGTGCTGCCCAGAGCTGTAGCTGAACCCCGGCCAACCTGCCACTGAATGGAACAGGAGGGTTTGAAGTAGCCTACTTAAGCTCTTGAGCAGCAGATGGTTCGAGGCTTTATTTATATGTTTTTCAGTCTTGAGGCTCTCGACGGCATGCTGTGTCATGGAGGGGTAAGGGTGAAAGATTCTGGAGATATGTTCCATATTGGTGTGCGTGTTTATGTTCATAGATCGTCTGAATGCTTTAACAACACTTGACAGGATTGTTGCCTTATCTGCCAGTAGCTGCAGTATTGAAGGCTACCTTCTGTCAATGTTTTTGACTGGCCAATGAACTGTTAGTAAATTGAGAACTGTCATTCTCACGGTTTAAACGATGTATTATTTTGCACTGAAATAAATGGTGACCAACTTGCCAGTTAGTTTCGTTTACTCACCCAAGCCAATTTATTCATATACATCTGCTACTTGTTGAGGGTTTGTTTTGGACCCTTGACAACACTATACCTCAGTCCTGCATCTAGGCTGCTCTCATGAACCATTAGGTGGCTGTTATGTAAATGTACAGGCCTTTTGGCATTGTCAGTAGGGCTATTGTTTGATTTGGCTCAGTATAACTCATTGTCCCTGATTTAGTGTAGTGAACGGCCTTACGATCAGTCTTATCTGTAGCCAGCAGGATGGAAAACCGCCCTTAATGATGGCATCAACATGAGCACCTGAATAATGTAGGGAGTGTGTGGAGCTTACGCGGGTGTGGGCTGTTCTCAGGCTGTGTGTAGGGGCAGGGCTGCAATCCGCTTACCTTTATATAGAAAAGATTAAATAGATTTTCTTTTGTCAATAATGGCACAGCTGCATCTAGACAAGCAACAGTTGCTTGGAATGCTTAAGGAAATAAATCACATTTGCATCTGTTTATTACATTTTTCTCTTTGCTGTTGTTAATGTAACCTTGACTTCAGTTTCACAGTGGTGTCGGTGAATTAAAGAGGCATGAGAAACCACACATGTGCTTATGCCCACAAGAGGCCCCTTGTACCGCTCTGGTCTGCAGAGGAATGCTGTTCCCAGGCTGTTTTGCATTCCTGCCCTTTGCATTATGGGATTGTTGCTCCGTCACAGCACAATGATGACCTCACAGCCAACTGTGGCTATTAAAATAGAAGCAGTTAAAGGAACTATAAACAATAGCCTTTAGGCTCTTGCAGTGTACAGAGAGCTGGTTTTAAGTTGCTAAAACTACTCTGTTGTTACTGTGTCTTGAATAACTGAAGAGGTTCATTTCTTATTAAGGTATATAGGCTATTCTTAGCTAAAAGATGCACAAAGCACAAAAGCACACACTCCATAGCACAAAGTAAGTCTGCACAATACCATAAAATAATGTTTGTCTGTATATTGATTTGTTCATTTATTGCTTGTTAAGAAGACTGCCTCCAGGAACGATTCCTTTACTGCTTTGCTCCTATATCATGCACCATCTTGTATTACTGTGGTTTGGACATAGGTTTTTCCATCACAAGGGTTATATTCCAAAAATGAATTGTTTGCTTTAAAAGGAATTCTGGTTAATACAGACACATGCAAACTGTTTATTTGGACTTTCTCCTAGAAACTGGAATATTGGCTTAATCTTGGTTACATTTATGCATTTGGCAGATGCATTTTCCAAACCAACTTAGTTCATCTGAGTTTTATTAAGCCCTATATTACCTGAAAATCAACCTCACATCCTCCCAGTTGAGCTACAGAACCTCTTGTTCAGAAACACATTTACATGACACATACATTGACAGAATATTGCCAAATTCTGCTTGCCTGCAAACACAGTTAGAAACATCAGTAACTTTTACACAGGTAGTGGAAATTATGTGCAGTTTAATACATTGTTGCATTTATAGTGCACATTTATGTAGCGGTAGCAACGTTAAGCTAATACTTGTGTTTTCTAGGTAATAAGTGATGTTTGAGGTTGATGATGAGGTGAATATTTGGTTGCAGAATTTGCAAGAATACCTTCCTGAAATGATCACTTTTTTTAGATAGTTAGCATGCTATAATTAGCTTGCATAAACATCTGTCCATCACGAACTGTGTGGCTTTGCAGTCAAATAGACCAATTGAAATTTGTTAGACTAAGCCCTTTTCTGCAAGAAAAACCAAGTTTATGTGACTTAAGGGGGGGGAAACCCTACATTGCGGTTACCATGGTTTCAACTAACGTTTGGTTCACTGAGTGGGGGCAGCACTATATTTTGGTTGCCGTGGTTTCTGCAGTTGCGTTCCTTCCCCAGCGGTTGGCTTGTCAATAGCGCTGTATAAAGAACTGCAGTTATCACAACAGCTGTACATACAGGCAGGTCATACTGTTGCCTGGCATCTGCTCTGCACTTCCAAATTCTGTCTGTTTATTTCAGGTGGGTCAAGAGAGACAAACTGTAATCATAAGGAGACAGACAGGTCAGGACTGACAGAGGAGATACTACCGCAGTCTGGAGGGTTTATCCCGGCCTGACTGGAAGACACGGTGAGGACCCCCATGTAGTGTCTTCCCTTAAAGTCTTTGTGTTTTCCTCTTTTGCTTTTGGCCATAAGACCTCCCGCCCACCTACAAAGCGGTTG